>DF245249.1:0-18130 GCA_000507305.1 Breviolum minutum Mf 1.05b.01 | reverse complement strand
GATGATTTGGGGGTACCACCATTTTCGGAAACAACCATATATATATATATATTTCTTTGAAAACACCCAAGGTTGATTGTTGATTGAACCCAAGGTGGTGATGACGACGACTGCAGCAGCACGAAACCAACACCTTTGCAGAGCTGCGTTGGACACTTTGGTTGCTTCTGGCAGATGGGTGACTGGTCCAGCTGCATCTTGATTGAATTGATTGCTTGTTGGCTAGAAGCTGTGTATGTATCATGTATGTTATATATATATATATATGTATGTATGATATGTATTTCCTAGCATACTTGACTCATTGATTGCAGTAATGTTTACTTGGATACTGACCTTGATTGGCACCGATTAGTTGATATTTCAGTGCAGTTGGGTTCAGAATTTTGTTTGGAGTTGTTTGCCTTTCTGTTTTGTCGACTAGGGTCTGTAAAGTGAAGGGGGAAGTTCCATCGTTGGTATGGGATGGGAAGGATTGTAATGGTTTTGGATTGTGATGAAGCTTCTAATATTCGATTTGGTGGGGACGTTTAAAAGGCGATAGTTGCATGTGACTGGTGTCCTTGTTCAGTGTCGTTCTTTGTGGATTTTTTTTGTGTGATGTTGGTGTGTTTATGTTTGTGTCAATTGTAACTGTATAGCCTGTATAGCGTTAATATACCGTGGAACAGGAAAATGATATCCTGTCGGTATGCAACAAGAAGCAAAGCATAAGAAACCCACCATTTCTTGCAGGTGCCAACGAAGATTTGAAGTCCGGGGTGTCATTGCCGGAAACCTTCATACTGTTGATGGCTTTTCAATCCCAAGGCCAACCACCGGTTGGATTTAGATGAAACCCTATAAATTAATGGGATAAACCAACTACCTTTCGCTCAACTGGTGCATAGCCGGATTTCTGGTTGCCATCAACAGTAGTATTGTGGGCACTGTATGGATTTATATCTAGTACTTTATATAATGTTGTTGCGGGCCCCAAGAAGCTGAAACCTTGGTGGAGAACTCGAGAACTCCGATGCACAAAAGCTACCAATGATTCTTTGTTTTGATTTCCAAGATGCAAAATATGTTCATAGTCTAATTTACTGTATTTTTCAATGATCAAATATGTTTCAGCAGAAGCTTAACAAAAAAACGCACCTCATCAAATACTTCAACATTATCATTAAAGACTCCTTTGCATCCTCAACTGAGCCACGAAAAAAAACATGGTTGTTTAGGGTATATAGGGGATTATATAGAGCCAATTATATAGGGATTATTTCATAAACCATGAAATAAGGATCCCTAAAAAAACCAACCAGGATTTCATGGAAAGTAGTATCCGGGTTTTTTTTCGTGGCTCAACTGCAATCTCAAGATGTTTCACCTGTAACTTTCCAGGCTCCAACGTATGCGGTGATGGCACTCGCCAGCGTGCAGTGCGGTGCTCTGGAGCCGAGCTGGATCAATGCAATGCCTCGACAAGGCAGCATGTTGACACGGGTCTCCCTAAGGAAGATGCAAGGGCACCCCCCGGGCCAAAAATTGTCAGACACTCAAATGACCACCCCAAAAAAAATGGGTGGTTTCCGAGATGTTCATTTTTTGTTTGGTTGGGGATAGTTGGTTCACTATCTCTTTTTGGAGTGATTTTGAAATTAAGAAGTAGATCGAGTTGCAGTGACCCAGAGTTCCGAAAATGATGGATCCTAGAGCCTGGAAAGCTTGGATTCCCAATTTGATGAGAGTCTAAGGGTCTACATGCACAACCCAAATACTCAATGTACCAGGGTTCATGTGGGTTTGTGGAAGACTGAACGACCAAATGAGATAGATGTTCAAATTCTAAACCACCAAAATGGCAAAGAAATCGGCTTCCCATTTTGGAAGTAGGAAACGTTGATGGGAATTAGAACCCAGTGGTTTTGAGCCACAACTACTTACATAGAATCAATCAGGCCATGAGGCGGTACCTACAGCATCTTGCAACTATGTTCTAAGTCTATATTAATACTAAATGAGCAAAAACCCATGGGTCACCCAAAAAAAAAGCAAAACATACATTATTTTCAACACCATTCCCTCTGTTGGAAATTCAAACGCCTCTTAAAGGGCATCTATGAGGCCTCCAGAAGTGGAAAATTGTTCTTCCAACATGTGTGACCTTTGGAACCTGGGCACTTGGTCAAGCTGTTCAACGCAATGTGGTGATGGTACGCAGCAACGCCTTGTGCAGTGTACCTTTTCGAGTGGTGTCGTACTTCGTGGTTTTTGCGAAGCCGCGGTGGACCTAATGAAAGGTTTAAATGTGCAACTTCAGTTGTTTTGGTATATTCAAATCGCAACCTTTTTTGTCAAGCAGTTTTGGGCTGTTTTGGGATGATTCTGTTATGACAATTTGTGGTCATTCTTTGGAGGGAGATTCTGCAGCTGAAACGTTCAAGCATGTCAGAAAACGTAAATCTATGTACCCAACAGTCGGGGTTCATGATGTACATGTTACATAAGTTACATAAGACATATATCTTGTGTCTATAAATACAGAACATCATATATATATATATACATATTCGGGATGATATGCCTCGATGGTTTGTCAGCTGCGGAGTGACCCTGAGTGTTCTACCGGCTTCCCAAGCCTTAGCGCTTGGGGCCCAAGAAGACCAAAAAAGACCTCTTCGACCGACTTATAGTTCTTCGATGGGCAAAAGAAACAAGTAGCATACATATTAAGGTGTTTCCAAAAATAAGGGTACCCGAAAATGGATGGTGAAAATAATGGAAAACCCTATTAAAATGGATCCATTTGGGGGTACCACTATTTTCGGAAACATCCATATTAACGTCACCTTTTGCTTTGCGGATTGTCATATGTACAATCCGCATTGCGTTTAAAACAATCCATTCATCACCTTCATAAACTTTCAGACTTTACACTCCCTAAAACCGACATATTCCCTGAAAATAGGCCATCCCAAAAGGAAACCATCATATTCCTGGCCCATCCATATTGCAGGTGTTTTTCTCGCTGTGGGTGTTATCAGGATTGGAAAAGATCTGAAGTTTTTCGGTAGGGGTTGCATGAGCCATGATGCGATCAAGGTAAAGATACCAGCAACTGTGGAAAGTCCACCTCCCCTGCAACCGAGCAGGCTGGAAGGGTCGTTTCATTTTTTGGGGACGCCGGGAAGGTCGTCATGTTTTTGTTGGGTAGGAAACGGTAACCCAGAAGATTTAACATTTGAAGCTAAACATCACCCAATGGAAAAGGAAAATCATCTTCCAAAACATCATGTTGGTTCCATGTTGATCTTCCAGGGTGAACCCATTCTTGATCAGGTGTTTCTTTTGAAAGATTTTTGTATGAACAAAGTTGCTTAAACATTATGAAGCGGTTCGCCTGTTTTAGTTTTTGTTGCAACCTTTGCTCAGTTTCCCTGGACATATGATGATTGATTCATGTTATAGAGATTACTAACAACTCCGGCTGCCAAAGTCGATAAAACTTTTACTTGAAAGTTCCTTTTTGTTTCATAGATCTTTGGATGGCGGCTGCAGTGTTGATTTTCCAGTTGGAGTCGACTAGCATTCTCAGAGAAGTTCAGAACACAACAAGTAAAACGCCGGCAAATTCCATGTTTGCTGGCAAGCCTTCGCAAACTGATGCTGTGTTATGTGACCCCTGCTACATCCCTACTAAAATGGGGACACCTCAACAATCACAGACTTATAGAATCAGGTTTACCCAAGATATTAGCATGTGAGGGGCTAAAGGTACGATTCTGCTATCTTACACTTTGGGAGGTGCCCGAACATGTTGTGTGATACGAGATTGTATTATATGAAATGCATAACATTTGAATTTTTGAAACTAAAGATTTGTAATTTTTCCACATCCTCATTCTTCAACCGCGAAAAAAACAGGCATGCTTTGAGACCACGGCTTGTCGTTGGAGCGTTGGTAGCTGGTCAAACTGCAGCGATGGATGTGGTCTAGGTTTTCGCAATCGCCAAGTTACCTGCGCAGGTGCTTTCTGGATTGGTGAACCATGTCAGACGTCACGGGTGGATTGGATGAATTAGACAGTGGGAGATACATGGCTTGCATAGTTTTTGTTCATATTATATTTGGCTTAGAGTTTTGGTTTAGATTGGTTTCAACTGTCTTTATACACTTGTATCTAGAATCGTTCCAGTAATCAACCCACTTGTTTTGTGGGTTTTTCCTAGGAACCCTTCCCCAAAGAAGACTTTCCGAAATAGGGGGGCGCCATCCTTGGAAACACCACGATGGGTTGTTGAGTCCACCAAATGGATCTGCAGAGCTTCATGGATTTGTCTTATGTATTTAATTATCATGTTTATAGATATATATGTATATACATATACACTGGAAGTCCAATCACCATTTTTTAGTCCGGTTGGTTTCCGAAGCACCATTTTTTTAGTAGAGGTTTATCATCTTCCAAAAGGAACCACCATTTTTTTTGATGGTTGTTGACCTCCGGGGTGTGTATATATATATATACATAGATTCAACTGCATAGAAAAATCAGGTTTTTTTCAGTATGAGAAAAAAATGTATAGACGGTTACATTGAAACTCTGACAGGGCCAAGCAATTCCGAAGTCAATGATGGATGCTCCATGTAAAGACAGCATATACAGTATACATAAGATGATGTGAATATCTATATATACACATCTGCATTGGCTTCACATGAGTCTCATGTTGATGTAGCCCAGGTGGTTGTACAAACTTTGACGACCTGGGAAGACCTGGGTTTCAGCACTCGAAAACAACGTCACCCAATCACCTCAGCTCAAGCTTCTCCCAACTGCCCGCCTAACAGGCGGTGCTGCTCTTTGTTCTCACCTGCCACGTCCCACTGATCGACAAAGTTGTGAGGAATCCAGGTGACGTTTGAAAGGGTTTTTTGTGCATCCACAAATTTATCCACAAATGGGTAAATTTGGATGGTTTGGGATTCCCAGCATATTGAAGTATTTATTTATATATTATATATTTTGATCATCTTTGATCCGCATTTCATATATAATTTAGTCTTTTTTGGTTTGCCATGGTTTCTATTTCTTTGTTATGCAGCCCAAGTTGCGTGATTTCTTTCACCGCGACCAAGCCATGTTGAATCATCGAAAAGGTCTCTAAGTGGCCCTTCTTGTGGCTGGGCGGTTGGTGCTTGGTCCGAGTGTGGTGAGAACTGTGGGCCACAACAACGAGAGGCCGCGGAGCATGCGGAGCGGGGTTCAGGTATGACATTTTCAACTCAGAATTAGAAGACTATGAAAACGCCATTTTCATCAACAACCTCATATTCCACAAAATGGGAGGTGCCGTCTTGATTTTACAGTTCTATCTAGCGTGCGTTTTCGTCCAAACAGTGCATCTGGCGTAGATGGGGACTTCTTGATTTTGGTCCCGGGTTGACAAGGCTAACAAATATTTGTAGCAGTCAATGCTTGAGACTTTAGTTACATACATTATGAGTGTTTGTTGTTTATATAATATAGATACATGATATATATTCATATATTGTTTGAACCATAAGTTTTCAAGATATGTCGGGTTGAGTTTGTACAGCTTCAGAAAGAAACTCATGGATCTACGCTGAAGATATTCAAAAGTCTGAGGTGTTCACAACTGATTATGCTTCATGAGTTTGGGATTGGTTGAAAAGATAAAAATAGCAATGTGTGTTAATCTCAAGTAATGACGTACATGTTGTAAATTATGTTTTCCCCAACAATGATTTTAATGATTTGATTTTCCAACATGACACCTTTTAGTCATCTTCGAGTCAAACGGATCTTGTCGCTCACCAGGTGACTTGTTCTGCGTCCAAGTGCTTTGGCAAACCACCAAACGCTGTTCGATCTTGCGAGGACGGTGTTGTTGTTATTGCTGGGTGCATGGTTTTTGACTTGTTTACTGGGTAGTTTGAACCATCTTTTATGTTCATCCTCATTTGCGGGAAATGATCCAACTTGACTCATATTTTGCAGATGGGTTGAAACCATCTACCAGTTTAGGTTTGTGTACACTTCTTTGTTTGAAGGGTTTCTTTCATGTTGCATGATTTCTGAGAACCTGCAGAGTTTTCTCGCGGCGGACCGTCGTTCACGTCCAAAAAAACGTCCAGGACGCGGCGACTCTCGTGACCTGCGAAAACCAAGGTAATATGACTGCCAGGTGGGGAAACCTGGTGCAAGGAAATGGATGGACATACTAGGTGTTGGTTTCGAATATTTTTTATGTTCACCCGGAAAATTGAGGAAGATTCCCATTTTGACTAATATTTTTCAAATGGGTTGAAACCACCAACTAGGTTTTTGTTAAGAACTCCTTAGTATTGTTTTCACAGATTGTTGTTTTGTTTTGTTTCCTGCAGTGATACACCAAAAAAAACTGCAGTTGCTGAAGTATGAAGGTTCAGAGTGGGGTGGAACCACTTTGATCATTCGGACTTGTCTAGTTGTTTAAGGCCATTACACATAAATCCTGTAATTAAAAGGTGCTTCGAATTTCGTACTTAAACCTTCAAATTGCTGTTTGTAAAACGTAAAAAAATACTCCTGCTGTTTGAAGCTTGAAACCGAATCAGAAAGCACGACTTGCTGCGGGTGTGGAAACGTATATGTGTGTCTAAGTGACCTACGTATGGCATTGCCAAATTGTCTGGCCGTGATTTCACGCAAAAAATCATCCCCCACAAGAGACGAACCTTTACTCCAGGTTCGATGTGAGTTTATTGATGGAGGACTTTCCGGGCAACACATCGATTCGTCGGATGTGTTGGGGCAACACATTGATAGCTGGAAATAGGTTCTGGTCAAATTATAGCGACCTCACACGACCTCACACCAAATGGTGGTTTAGTAATGGAAACCCCCTTATTTCATAGAAATCTAGCTTGGTGAAATATTATAATTTGCCCAGGTAGGTTGGTTTCACGCAGGTTCTGATCATTGAACTAAGTGACATGATTCGTATGTGGACCTCCAAGGGAAGAATTCACCATAGAAGTTTGCACCAGATCATGACGACCCGGTTTACTTACAACGTCACCACATTTTTATGGTGATTTCTATTGGTGATTCATTGGACCTCCGATGGGGGGCCTTGTTTTCTTTGAGGGAAATAAACCATTCATCCAAGACAAGGAGTCAGATGATTAGATGGAAGACCACCGTGTTGAGATTTTTTCGGGCTGGATGAAGCGACCTGTGCGCAAAATTCATGTGGCAACATTGAGTTTTGTTTGTGTTTGATCGAATTTGAATAGTACAAAAGCAAAATGTAACAAAATGATTCATTGCAAGTAGAGACACGACAGCGGCCAATTTGTTGATACTTTTTTGCATAGCTTGGATTGAAGATGTACTTCATCTATCTCAATGTATCTCTATGTATCTCAATGTTCAATGTACATACTACTTGTAGATTGTATGATGACTTGCGCAACGCTGAGAACTTGGCAGGACTTCTCTGAGAACCTTTTGTCGGACTTGGTCTTGGGCACGCGTCAGGCAGATCGGCCACTCTATGAGTTGTTTCGTATTTACCAGCCTCCGGCGAGCCTGCCGGCCTCTCCAGAGCCTAATGCCTGCGTTTGCTTGCCCATTGAGAGCCACGAACAACCGCAACACCCGCATGACTACCGAGCACAAGAGCACCACTACACCATTGCCAGCACCACAGCGGCACCAGCAGAAGCAACAGCAAGAACGGCAAGAACAGCAGAAGCAACAGCAGCAGGCGACAGCAGCAACAGGCGACAACACCAACAGGAGACAGCAGCAACAGAACAACAGCAGCAACAACAAGGCAACAACAACCGATCAGCACAAGCCACAACATCAACCATTGGCACCATGGGGGTTCACAACCCAGGACCTCAGGGTTGTGGCAAGCAGGCGGAAGAACATGTAAATTGCAATCACAGAAGATGATCAATTTGACAGGTCATATTTGGCATCTCTTGGTTTCATAATTTCAATGATGTTACGATACTATGATTTTCTTTAGAGACATACGGTGACATACCTAAATGAACGTATGTCACACAGCTATAAATGCTTGTTCATCGAGTTCTCATACAATCAACATTTCTGTGCAAGTCTTGTTGGGGTCCCAACTTGTGTTTCCAGGAGATTCCTTTGATAATACTGTTGATGGACAAAATCCTGCACCACCTGGGATGGTTAAAACCCTATAAATAATGGGATAATCATCATCCTTGGATGATATAATTTTCTGGCTTTCCGGACAAATTCTGGCAGCAGTGTGACAAATTCATGCAAATTCCATGATGATTCAACACTGGTCAACTCCAGTAGGGTTGAAAGGTTGACGTTTCTCATAGGTCTACAGTAGGTTCCCCTTTTTGTTTGGACGGCTAAATTGCTAGAAAAACATGGCAGTATTTTTTTTGTTTGGACAGCTAAATTTCTAGAAAACCATGGCAGTATTAAACCATGGTCTCTTGTTTTATTCTACTGATTTTTTGTTTGAAAAAACCAGCGCTACTTGGTCTCTTTTTGGTGACTTCAACTCCCTACTTGAGATACCGCAGCCTCAGCAGCAAGCCACTCAAGCATATCCTCGACGCTTCGCGATTCCCCCAATGTCAACTGCATCAACGGGTGCCATGCAGCGTCAAGTGCAGACCAGCATTCCACCCAATTGGAAGAGGCGGCGAGTGGTTCTTAAAACATTGGTTTCATACGCAGTGTTACTTGTTTTTAGGAAATACATGTGGAAGTTGTAAGTTTTGCAGATAAAATAGTAGCATGCATGTGTTTCCCACATCCTTTTGGGCTTCGCATGTTACTTGTGTTGTAACATTGCAATCATTATGACTGACTAGGTGATGGCTTCAAACACTGCACTTACTTGGAGAAACGATCCCTTCACTTGGCGACCAATATTGTTCCCGTATTAAAACCAACCTTGTTTTCCATATGTCCAACAGACCCCTGATTTTTGAAACCAACACACTCCCCCACACTTCGCATCGAATTGGTCCTGAGATTGACTTGAGGAAAACTGTAGCTTCAACCCAGAACATGTTGATGCATCCAAGTTGATCTTGTTGATTAAGGTTATTCATCAACAGGTGATTCATCAACAGGTGATCAACATTAGATCTTTCAACCGTCCAAGGTGATTCATCCAAGGTGAATAAAAACAGTTGGAAAAACTGATCTTTTGGTGGATCAATCAAGCCATTTTTGAGCCGCAATGTACGACCTTAATTGGGATTCATGTTGCATTATTTTTTTCCCTAAAGATCATCCACAAAGTGATTCATGGAGTTTGTTTAGATCTTGTTGTTATGCAATAGCTTTTCCAGAGTCCTAGCAGATGTTGCCTCTTGAAAAATGAATCAATAATCACATCTTTTCTTAGTGATATAGTTTTTCCCTCGAAAAATTGGACAATTGAAGCCCTACACAGGTTGATGTTGAGAGTCCATGAGGTTATCCATTTCAGAGAGTCGGGGTCAAAAGGAGAAATTCTGAAGTTTTGGTATAACATACCCTCCCCGGAAAGGATCCTCTTCCAACCATGAAATTTTCAGCTGTTTTTCCTCGCTGTTAGTTTCAGGGAGGGTACACCACGAAAGATTAACATGGAACCTAAAAATCACCCAATTGAAAAGGAAAATTCTTCTTCCAAACCATCATTTTCAGGTTCCATGTTAATCTTCCAGGGTGTATATCGACTTTTCAAAGGATGCCCTCCAATTCAATAGCTGTTTCCTGGTTCCCTTAGTAGCTGGTAGGTAGCATATAATCACCCAATTGGCAATATATAAGTGGTATATAAGTGGAACCTACCACCTATAAAGGGAACCAGAAACAGCCATTGACCAATTTCAAGGTCCCCGGAGACGAGTAACTGTTCAGGTTCCTGCTGACGGTGCCCATCTTCTTCGGAGTGGACTTGGTCGGGGAAACGAGACAACGACGAACAACGACGACGAAACGCTGGAGCGTTCCCCGGGGTTTCAGGGGAATCCCGTTTTTGTTTGAGTTGACACATTCCAAGCATATCAGGCAAGGAGGATCGGAAACTAGATATTAATTATACGTAAATATGTATATATATATATATGTGTGTGTATGCATATACATGTAAGAACGTGTATATGATGTATATACATAATTATTTACATTTTTATATGTAGATGTAGATTCACAGACGTGACATAGCATGCTCCGAGAATGTCCGAAAGCCTTTAGAATATCAATTGAATTTCAGAAATGTATTGCCCTCCTTACCCCTTTACCGCTCATCATCACAGAGAAGCCGAGAAGCCGTCGTTCTTCCCTTGCCCACCGTGGCAGATATACTACACCATTCAATCGCTCATCGCAGATGCGGTTCCGATCTATCCTCCAGCACCTTGGCTTTGGTTGTGTGGTTGTTTGGTGGGTTTCTTTGTTACCATGGCCTGAGTTGTTTGCGAGAGATACTTATTAGCCGTGAAAACAGCCAATTTCTTAGCCAATTTCTAAGGAATTTCTTAGATCCAGCCACTTGTTTGCCATGTTGTTTTTTGATGAGATCCACCCCCTGCTTTGGATTTTGATTAGATGCTCCTTGAGTCACATTGTGACTGAAATCTGGGACCCCAAGGAACATCATCCACCTTTTCTCTTTGCAGGACATTTGATAAGATGGTCCAGAACTTTTCAGTTTCTCAAGTGGCTCAAGTGACATCTTAATGCTCAGATTTGTTTGTTGAACATGACCCGGCTGCCGGGAGAACCAACCCTTCAAAACCTTAACCGACCCTTGCCGGTGAACCTCAACAAATCCCTCAATCCAAGAACCAACCCAACCAACTCACTCATCCAATCTAAGCTTGTCATATGTTGGTGTGTGTCATCTGTGGGTTTAAGTGTGTGCTGGTTTTCTTAGGAACTGGTACAAAATGCGCAGATTGCCTATGCCCCCTTGTCCTGGACTCCTGTGGTATTAGCACTCTCTGCTGGAGAGGGAGTCGCAAAGTTTCTTGGATTGGAGGATGATGGAACAACAGCTGCGTACAATAGCCATATTATACTGGGTGGTGGTTTCAAGTATTTTTTATGTTCATCCCTATTTGGGGAAGATTACCATTTTGACTAATATTTTTCAGATGGGTTGAAACCACCAACTAGTATATCATTCAATTTATGATTATATATGTATATTAATACATGTCCTACATGGAAAAATACCTAATACGAATTAAAGATCCCAAAAGTAGTGATGTTTTGCTGGACTCAATGGTTAAGAGTTGGTTAACAGTTGGTTAACAGTGTTATATGACAGTGTAAAACGACGACGCCTCCCAAAGGTCACTGCCTACGGTTTTGCTGCATGATGCATAGTCTCAAACAGCAAGTGGATGCAATGGCCATTGATTAGACCTGTGGGTTTTTCTACTCATCAGTATAAGATATCTATAGAAATTTGGGCAAACTACAAGAACCTCATTCAACCTGGCTACAACTAGGTGGTTCATCAGCCTAATCCTCTCGGAATAACCGCAATTCAAAGAGATGAAGTATGTAAAAAGACCTCATCTACCGACGTAGCTCAGCCTTATATAGGATAATTTCAGGGTTGTCCAAGTGAGTTTATTAGATATGGTTATACGATTATCCGATATATGTACGTATATATATGTATATATTTATTTATCTATTTATATATTATAATTATTTATATATATACATTTATTTGATATACATATATATATATATATTTTTTGGTGGCCCCGAAAAACACGTTTCGTGTCAAAATGGTGGTATTTACAGTATTTCACGCACATATTGGTCTCTAGATGTTGGGAGCTTCTTTTGCGGGGCACCACATATCTTTATATCTCTCTATATATATATATATTTATACTCATGTATTGAAACAAACTCAGTTTCTTTGCTGTGATCCATCTCAATCCCGTTCCTAATCCAGCTCACCTTCGATGCGCCGGCCCTCCCCAGATGAGTAGCTGACAAAGATGGGGAGAGCTCGTGTGCCATCCATGTCGCAAAGACTTGCACGTCAAGCAGGTGATGAAAATGTGGAACACCATTCAACGCAACCTTTACCTGCGTACTGGTGCACATGGTGAATGGAACCACAAGAGCGAGGCGCGGGTGCAATCCTTGCTCCAGAAGGCTTTGCAGAGAAACCACCATTAGCATTGGAAGATGGCCGTGCTGATGAAGAAGGTCGTCCCCCAAACCAGGCAGCCACCAGAGATGCTGCCCAGGCCCAAGATACGTCATCAGGTTCATCCTCCGATTCATCATCGGACACGGACACTGAGTCCAAGGCACAAAGTCTGCAGATGAGGTTGATTTGCAGAACAACGAACTCTTTCCTTGCGTCTCCTTCCAGAAAAGGAGGTGGAGAAAAAGGATCACAACTTTGCGGCTTTGCAGACAGACTTCGCGAACATCCTTGTGCAAGCATTCAATTACGGATGCCTTTTTCTGCCCAGGATGTTGACGCACAAAAGTGATGGGTCAGTTTGAGATAGAAGTTTGTATTAAATGGATGTGTACTGCGACAATCCCTACCCGACAGAACTTTCCAATGTGTCAGAAAAATGGATTGATTCTTATCCTCCTTCTTCCCACGGACCATGGCTGCCAGAAAAGCAAACGCGCGAGAGACACGGGCACCTGATCCAAGCTAGAACCAGCACGCCAACAAACCCCTATTGCAAAAATTATGCCAATCAACTAACTTTTCAAGGGACATGCAATCTCTCACTCCTGCCCCTGAGTCCTGCACATGCACATTCTTGGCACCAGTACTGCAAGAACCCCCCGAACAGCAACCACACAACGCACCCAATGCCCACCGTATCAAAAAGTAGTTCCCCAAAGCATTGTGAACAATCAGGAATAAGGCCTGCAATTGTCCAAAACTTGATCGCAGCAAATGAAAAGCGAGTGTCTGCTGACGGGGCTTGTGTTGCTGCTGGTGCGCAGCCTTTAAGGCTACAACTGCTCCACCTTCAGCCTTCAATGCTGCGGCGGAAACATCTAGCGCGGTGTTCTAGTGCGGTGTCTGCGTCTCCACGGCGGCGTTAAAGAAGCGACGTCGCAGCGACCCTGTCAGCCCCCGCAAAGGCGGGTTGCAAGCAACGCAGCCATTACAAATTTGCGCCTTCAAGTATGCGGTGGAGGGGTCCTATGTCTTGGAGCAGTTCGAAGCTGGGCAGCCTTGCTTTGTTTTGCTATTGCGTCAGGAGGGGTCGCAGAGGTTTCCAACGGTGTTGTATCAGCTTAAGAAAGAGGCGCATGCTTTTTTGGTGGCAAACCAACGGTCTTTAGTTCGACTGATCGGAGCGTCTACAAATTGCAACGCTGCTTGGTGTACTTGCGCCGGCATCCAAGGATTGATTGTGCAACGACATCCATAAACAGTTTGAGTAGACATGTCAAGTAAGTTTGGGCATCAGTTTGCGGAACTTGCAAAGGGCCGCGTGCCTACTTGTTTTGTCTCTGTGGTGCAGGAGGTCGGAGTGGTCTATACATCCGCGTTTAGCGGCAGGCCAAAATTTCAGATGACGTAGGAAAAAATCATGCGGTGGCACGCAGATCATTAACAGAGCTTGGCCATTTTCTAAGGAATTGCTCATAGTAAATCAAAATTCGAAGGTTGGTTCCATTTCCCTGCGGGCTCAGCAGATTCGCAGGGGAATTGGTCCTATGGTTAACGGCAAGCTTTGCTTGAGCATGAATGATCTACAAAGCTAGAAAAATGCAGCCTGTGCCTTGCATGTCATGAAACTACATGACTCATGTTCTTCACCAAAGCGACAACTAAATCAGCATGAATTCTCACACACTGTTTTGTCCGTCTTGTCTACATCTATTACCACTGAACAGACATTATCATTCAACCACCTGTTTCTGCGCTGTTTATCTTGTCTCCCTGACCCCAATGTCAAAACCTGGGGGTATTTGGTGTATATCTATTTGCGTGCGTTTCAAAAAATTATAGAGATATATATGTTTTTCATTTACATACATATGTATTTAGACAGATCAATAGACAGATAGAAAGATAGATAGATAGGTAGATAGATAGATAGATAGATAGGTAGATCGATCGATCGATCGATCGATCTACATTTAGGATCTTAAATCTTTTTCTATTGATATACTTTTTTTTCTTACATACAAATATATGTGTGTTTTTTAATTAGCACACCTCTGACTTTGCAACAGTGTATCAAGGTGGGATTCTGCAATTTACGGTGCCTTCGCGAACTTTTGCAACTCAATCTAGAGTGAGGGCAGTGGAGGGTGGTCTATGAAGCATGTTTTTGGGATGCACCAGGTTTGAACCGTCTCAATCATGTTGCAGAACACAAATTGTGGGTGAACTAAAGGGGCTGAGTTGATCAGCATGAGACTATTCAAGGTACATAGCAGAAATCACACCAAACATGGTAGGTGGAAAAGCGAAGGTCACATCTACAGTAGCATACCATGTGATGTATTGGACTCTTTTGCCTTTTTTGGAACTTGACACTTATGTTTCAGAAACTGGTTGATTCTCCTGCCAAGCAGAGGTTACATGTCACCAGCGAATCTTTGTCCAGTTTGCTTGTTTCTGTTCAATCTCGTTTTGTTGGAAGGCATAAATTTACGGATTTTCTTGCTCACAACTTGCACACCCCGGTAAAAACCAATCAGATAGCCGCATAGCTCAGCAGTTGCAAGGCATCTTTGGATGCTTCCAGGGCACTGCCTTAGTCTTCTTTGAAGATTACCGACAGTCACATGGCAACGCCGGGGACAAAAACTTTGCCAGGAAAACGCAACATCATCCATGTTACATAGAGTTGGGTCAAATTTATCGCGCACGTATATAACGACGAAAAACATGTTGCATTGTTTTGTTTGATTGTATGTTTGTTTCGAAGTGATTAGTGTAGGATCGAAACAACGAAACCTCGCGATATTTCTCTTTTAGAGTTTTGTTGATTTGAAGACCTGATATCTCTAGATTGTTTTCAGTGGATTATCATTCAACCTCACGGACAACCAAACATGACACAACCGTCCAGGTGACGTTGATCTGTAGACTTGTGATTAAGACATCATACCCAGTAATCTTTTGTGACTGTGACTACGGTAGATCCTGAATCAAGGTACACAAAATATTTGGTGAATTTTCTATGTCCATGTGTTTCTTTTATTTGGATCCTTTTTTGGCTCTAAATCGCATGTTTTGTTGGTCAAAAGCCAATCTGACATGACCCTATCAGATCAGGGGACCACCACCAACACATGGATAAACATTGTGTGAGGCTTTTGGTTCTGTGGTCCACCTGCGTCAAGTCAACCATGGTTTACCCCATAAATAAATTTTAACGCCTATGGCAGAAGCATTTTGTGAAAAACTACCCTGTTGTTGGAGGTGTTCTAAATTCGGCCTGCAGGCAATAGATGGCCCTACCCCTGAAAGGCAGTAACATACACCAACCAGTTTTTTTTAGCTTGGAACTTGATCCCATTATTTACAGGGTTTTAAAACACCATCCAACCGGTGGTTTTTGTGTTTAGCCGGATGTCTGAACCATCAACAGTAGGTGGTTAGTTATGACTGTAGTTGGTTTCGGCAGCATTTCTTCTGAGGCAGTGGTGGACGCCAGTGGTGGATACCATTTGGGGAACTTTTGCAGGTGCCAAATTGGTTGACAGAAATTGAATTCACGAAACACAGCCAGCCGCCTTTTTTTGGATGGCAGTTTCAATTAGTTTTAAACTATCCCGGAAGTTTAATGTCACTTATCTGAGTTGGACATAAAACCAGACATATATAGTATATATATCACCTTTTTCACCCTTTTTTTTGTCCAAAAAACAGCCACAAAAAACAAAGAGTCATGAAAAGATGGGAAGTGTGAAAAATCAATCATTTTGACACCTCTGAGGTGGAGTTACCTGCCTCATCGTGCACATGCTTTGGGAACGATGTTGACTCTTGCCGTTTAAAAATCATGGGGACACCTCTGATTTTCATCAAAGAAAATGACATCATGGACATCACGGACATCGAAAAAAAAAAACATGACACATCTTATCCCCCTTTCGTGGTTTGTTGAACATGTTGAGCAGAATCTTGGTTTGCTCATACTGATACTGGTTAGTTTATGATCATCACTTGACCTTCCAGACCTTCCAGACCTTTCAGGTGAGTGTGCTTGCAAAAGAATGCCTAGGTGGTGGTTTCAAACATTTTTTATTTTTATCCCTATTTCGGGAAGATTCCCATTTTGACTAGTATTTTTCAGATCGGGTGAAACCACCAACCAGATGATATGTGTTTGGTGAACTTTTTTTGTGTATCTGACGTTGTGTGACATTTTACTTGGAAGAACCGTTTCCAAAAAAGATGATCAATCTTTGCTTCTCCGGTTCCTCTGAATTGTGAGAGTTCACGAAAACTATTGCTCGATATTTGTGATTCAATTGCTACCTCAACCTAAAAGTGGGATGTATATATATATATCTCTAGGTGGTGGTTTCAAAGATTTTTTATGTTCACCCCTACCTGGGGAGATGATCCAATTTGACTCATATTTTTCAAATGGGTTGAAACCACAAACGAGATATGGTATCTATGAGTAGATCATATGTTTCTTATCATTTTGCTAGATATGTTTCATGTTGTTGGTTTCAGAGATCTTACAGGCGTTTTGTTCCATTTATCTTTTGCCAAATTGGTTTGCTTTTCCCTCAGGTGGTTGGAGCAAGATGGAGACCAGCAGCAGTCCTTGATGATTTCGGCAAGGATGGGAAGGGAAACTGATATCAATAGCTGTTTCCTGGTTCCCTTAATAGGTGGGATCGGTACCATATAATCACCCAATTGGCAATATATAAGTGGTATATAAGTGGTATATACTGCCAATTGGGTGATTATATGGTACCTACCACCTATTAAGGGAACCAGAAACAGCTATTGATGATACCCTCCCGAAGTTCCACAGCGAGTTTACCCCTCATCGTCTTCCAACCCTTACGCTCCCTGAAACTAGCAGTTCGCACCTGAAAATAGGCCTTCCCAAAAGGAAACTAATACTCCAACCATCTATTTTCAGGTGCTATGTTAGTTTCAAGGATGGTATTTTTCGGGGGCTTTAACTGTTAAACTTTGGGGGGGGGTACTCTTGATGGACCCCAACCCTGAATACTAGATGAGAAATCGAACCGAGTGGTTGGCATGGCGTTTGAAAATCCGCCTTGGGGGGAGTGATGTCAGATCTGAAGAGCTCTTTGGAGTCATATTGTTGGCTTCAGTCTAGCAAGGTTAAAAAACAAGATGGAAACCACGAACCCGAATGTTCACACGTTTAAGTAAGATGGACCAGCCACAATGAAACCACTGTGCGTTTGTGTCTATTTTTTCCGCAGATTTTTTTCGTTGTTCGAGATAGTCGAAGGTTGTAGACAAGGTAGGATGACCTGGCAATAGATATGCAAAAGTGGCGAAAAAGGTTATACTCAAATAACTGTGCATTTGTCGGCATTTCTTGCCTGTGCTACGATGACCAACACTTCTCTATAACACTCCTCTCCAACACTTCTCCCCAACACTTCTCTACGACACTTCTTCCCAACACTTTTCTCCAGCACTTCTCTACAACAATTTTCTGCAGCACTTCTCTGCAACACTCTTCTCCAAAACTCTTCTCCAACAGCCTTCCCCAAGACTCTTCTCCAACACTTCTCCACAACACCTCTCTACAACACACTTCCACAACACTCCCCTCCAACACTTCCTCACAACACTTCCCCACAACACTTCTCTACAACGCTTCTGTACAACACTTCACCACAAAACTTCTCTACAGCACTTCGGCACAACACTTCTCCACAACACTTGATCACAACACTCCTTCACAACACTTCTCTACCACACTTCCCCACAACATTTCTCTACACCACTTCACCACAACACTTCTCCGCAACACTCCTTCAGAACACTTCTCTACAACATTCCTTCACAACATTTCTCTACAACACTTCACCACAACACTTCTCCACAACACTCCTTCACAACACTCCTTCAGAACACCTCTACAACACTTCCCCACACACAC
>DF245248.1:0-19389 GCA_000507305.1 Breviolum minutum Mf 1.05b.01 | reverse complement strand
TTTTCTTCATTTTCTTTATTAGCTGGAAGTTTCCAAAAGTAAATAAAGAAAATAAAGAAAATAAGGAAAACTGCAAGGCCGTCACATAGTACAAGGAGGTCCCTCTAACATATATATATATGATATATATATATTATATTTGCAACATTTTTCGGATTATACTGTTTACACACCTTCTTTTGGAAAACCGATTTGTTTCAACGTCAAGAAAACCGGTGGGTTTGACATTTTATCAGCAGGACTTAACCCCCTTCGAGGTGGAGCATTTCGTGCAGGATCTACAGGAGTCCAGTCAGTCCTAGTGGTTGATGGCAACCAGAAATCCGGCAACAAAACCAGTTGAGGTTGGATGAGGTCGAGGTTGGTAGGAGTTTATCCCATTATTTCCAGGGGTTTTATCTCTTTTAGGTGGTTGTTTGGCATTTCTGAAGCATCAACAGATAGTATGGAATCATAAATACCCCTCCAGGGAGCGGTAACATATCCCACCGTTTCAGGGAAGGCTGGAAAATCATCGACTCAAACGGAATGGAAGGGAAGGGATATTTCGAGTTCCCAGCAGGGTAAACTCTTGACCTTAAAGGATTATCCGGAGAAATCCATGTTTTCACTATTCTTTGTTTGTTTAACAAAGGACTGCCTGCAAATACAGATGGAGAAAGCGCTTGTGTATCGATGAGTGTTTTCAGCATTAAATCCACCATTTTTCAAGTATGTTTCGGCGATTTGTGTGAGGAGTTCAGATTGGAACAAGTTGGTGATCCGTGCCGCCCTTGGACCTTCATTGGTGTATCAAAGTCATTGATGTTTTGTTTGATCAAGCCGGCACCCGTACCAAAACATCACCACTAAAAGGTTGGGGCCTGCCCAAACCAATAGTGGAAAAATGGTCATCAGTATTGTACTAAGGCACCTTTATTAACCTTCATCATTTGCTGTTACAGTGTAGCCGTCGGGCTCTACGTCCCAGTCGTCGGTAGGTTTCATCGGAAGTCGCCCCACGATTGTTACCATTCTTTCCATTGCCATGGCTGATGATAATATCCTGGGAAAATCAACTGACTTCACTGTCATCGATACCATTTCCTATGGGATTTATGATACAACTTGGAGAGCATCATCAACATCAATTTCTGGACCCATCCAAGTTTTCTTACCGAAGTGGGTTAGCCAGTATGTTTGTCCTGGTACGAAGATCGTTGCAATGAACTTTGCATATTCTACTACCTTGGATGGATTAGCAATTATGGAACGAAATGATATGGAAACAATGTGGTTCACCAACAACCCAGAACCTAGCCATTACTTCGCCGAGTTGTGTGCTGGATTAGGAGGTTGGAGTCAAGGTGCTGAGGCCGTAGGTGGTAACATCACTACCTACATTGATATCAACCCAGTTGTGGCCAGAACATTGGCCAGATCGTTGCACGTGCCTTTGCTGACCTTGCCAGAAGCGATTGAAGCTGCAAAAGCAAGGACACTGCCCAGTGTGTTTGTGTTGCAGGCATGCATCAAAGAACCATGGGTTTGGAGCATTTTAGGATTCAGAAACGTCAAGCATGTATTAGCGAGCCCTCCATGCCCTCCATGGAGCACAGCAACTGATGCAAAGGGTTTGGAATGCATTGATGGACATTTGATCATTGACATTGTTGAAAATGCTTCATTTATCGGCATCGAGACCATTAGTTTTGAGAATGTTGCTGGCATAGCAGAACATTGCCATTACACCAAGATCCGAAAGAGCATTAGGGACATGGGGTGGAAGATCATCCTAGCTGGAGTGCATCCTGCCGAACCAATGTGCCCAATGCACCGTAGTAGATGGTTGGCTGCAATTGTTCCACAAACTATGCAGACATGCCAATGACATGAAGATGCCATTTCCTGCCCCTGGTATTGGACGTATCAATTCCATGCTGGCAACCGATTGTGTGCAAGAATGTTTCCAACATTGGGAGCTGCAAGAGTTGTGTCCAACACCGGATGCCATTCAAGCCATGTCTCGGTTTGATTTGTTGCCACCCAAACAAAGGACGGTTGAGAATAGATCCAAAACAGACAAGGAAATTTTCATGTTGAGAGTCAAAACCATGAAGATGTGTTTGCCCACCATCATGGCCATGCAGGGTGCCCAGCATCAATTGCCTGAGCACCAGTTGAAACGTAAAGGCCTGTTTGCATTCGTTGTTCCGTACATGAACAGTTTCAGGTATGTTGCACCCTTTGAGGTGTTGTGTGCCATGGCTTTTTCAAAAGCTACTATGTTGCCTCGACATTTCAGTGATGCATGGAGAGCCGTAGGAAATGCATTGACCATTCCACAAGCAGCCTTCCACTGCTATCGTTTGCATTCGGCACTTGGCAAGCTCAGTCCTTTTCATCCACAGGCTGAATCATTGTCGGATGTCATGTGTGAAATCAACAGGAATCGCTACAAGTTGCAGGAGTATCAAGTGCAGGTTTCTCATGATGGTATGTACATGTACCTTGATCCAATTCACCATATACCTGCAACCCCGAAGCGACCATTCAATGATTCTGAAAGCCTTCAAGAGGATTACAATGTCAAGAAGATTAGTGCAGGGTACCAACATGAAACAACAGTTGATCCCAAAGGACCATTGGATGATGGGACATGCCCCATTTCACCAACCCTGCCCTACCATGTGTGCGAAGATGAAGTCTTACCACCAACTGAGATTGATGAAAATTCACCAACTGGGTTTCCTTCCACCGAACTGGCCCCGATGGAACTTAGTTGGGAAGATATTTTACACCATGGAGCGGCAACAGATTCTTTCATTTCTACCCACAAGATCCAGTATGGTGGAATGAATGAGGATTCCTTATATGCACTGCCACCTGACATTTCCAAAGCATGGGAGAAAGGATTTATCCAAGAGCATTTCGGTACGATTCCTTTCCATATGTTCCATGAGCAGTTGACTTGGTCTTTCATTGGATGGGTCAAACCAGATTCGATTTTGAGCCAGGTGATTCAGAGTTTCTTGCCACATGCTTCTCAGGAACTTTTCAAAACCCTCAAAGTCAATGATGTCGAAGTTTCCTTTGATTTTCGGATTCCACAATGTGCTGAAGTCAAGTGTGTTTTCAACCCCACCATTGTTCATCGGTTGATTTCCACCAAGATTTTGAAACAGCCCATTACACTTCGAATCGACCTCACATGGAAGATTAGTGATGTTGTGGCATTCCTTGCAGCTGAAGCAGCCATACTCCCATCAGCAGTCAGCATTTGGACTGCTGATAAAGAGTGTCCTTCGAACGCATTTGCCATTGACATACCGACCACGATTTTTCATGCCAGGCTGACTGCCGTAACGCATGTCCTGACAAAGGATGCCTTTGTCGACGCCCATCATGTGCAGGAGCTGCCCAATGATGAAGCCATGAAACATCCTAAGCCAGGTACCATTGCCATTGCTTTTGCTGAACCACAATGGAAGAAAGTCAGAGTCATTTGCATGAATGAAAAGGAGAATGTTGCCGCCATGAAACAGAAGATGTTTCCGGGTTGTATCAAACCCCTTTTTTACCATGATGGCAGCCCCATTCCTGAATCAGAAACAATTGGGGAGTTGATCACAAGACATGGTGACATTGATATCCTTTTTGATTACCGCCAACCAATGCCGTGCACAACATTGGCCTTTGCGAAACCATTTCAATTTCCTGATGAATGCTGTGATTACAAGATTGAAGTACAAGATCCATTCTCAGTGCACACCACTGGCATTTATGTACCTCAGGCTGCTTCGATCACTGAGGTTGCTGCACGGGTTGTCGCTAGCTATAGCGTTGACATCAGTTTGCAAATCACACAAAATGGCAGACTGATTGACCCTAGAGTCACCGTAAACCAATGTAGTGAGCAGATCTTTCGTTTCAGGGCAACTGGACTTGCAGGAGGTGCCAAAGCAAACGATGATGTCACAAGAGCATTGGAGGCGGCACTCACGGCCAGGGGTGTACCAGCCGATGTTGTTCAGAGTAGGATCACCCTCATCATGAACAAGATTCCACCTAAGGATATTCGACCTGACATTCATTTGGACACCGATGCCTTTTGGACAAGATTGAAGTTCATGGCTAATGAAGCCAAAGTCCGGCTTATCACTAGCCAAGAACTAAAAGAGCACCAGAAGAAGTCAAGGGCTGAGAAAAAGCATAGCCATGCCATCACACCAGCACCAAAGAACAAGAAACAAGGCCCTGGGGTAAGCAAACCAGCATTGAAAGCCAGCGAATTGATCATCGACGTTGCTCACTTTGATGCTGGTAAAGTAACCCCACCTGCCATTGATTTTGCCAAGTTTGGACCTGATGCCACTGGAATTGCAGTTGCAACCATGGAAGAGGCCAACAAGATGCTGCCGGTTTCAACTTTGAGTGCCGACCCGTTAGCATTGATTGCCATCACCAACAAGGATTTTGCTGGGCACCAACCTACCACCATACCAGCCCATCACAAGGATGGTGCCCCAATTTTACTTTCAGTTGTGATCCTGAATTTTGGTGACATTCCGGTTGCTTTCAAACCACAGGTCCCCATTGCCAACATCACTGAGATTGCTTCAACGGTATTGGAAATCAATGTCATTCGACAGTATGTTGCCATTTGGGGGGAAGTTCAATCACCGATGACTTTCTTAGGCACACATTTACCAGAGCTTCGTCAAGGTCAAGTAATTGCAACATGGCAAATGCATTTCTTTGATGAGCATAGGAACAAGACTGGACATCAGAGTGCACATCATTTACATGGTTTCGTTCGTGTAGCCTCATCGTTGGTTGACGCAACATTGATCCGATCAGGTGCAGCTGGAATTTTCATTGCACCCAAAGATGCACAAAAGAAACATCATCCCAATTATGCTGTCATTCAGATGCCAGGGATTGATTTAGAAGAAGCAGTTGCCATTGCCAAGAAGCAGAAGGCGGTGCAGTTGGCCAAATCATTTGCCATTCGTTGCAGACGTACCGATTTGGCTACCTTGAGGCCAATCCTTTTGCCAGGAAGCATTTGCCCTCAAGAAGGTGAGATCCAGCAGGATGCAACGCTGTGGATGATCAAGCATCTGCTTACATCCACCACATGCCAAGAGTTGACAGCTGCCATGAAGAGCATTGGATGGCAGGCATCAGTCGTCAAGCCACTTAACAACACCACATGGATCGTTTCTGCACAGAGTCCTCCACCAAATCCACATGTGGCCATCAACAATTCGTTTGTTGCCATTGTTCCTGCCAAGAAATCTGATGATCGAAATACCTTGGCAGCATTCACAAAACTTCCCAAGAGCATGAATGTGAAAATGATTGGGGACACCAGTCTCACTACCGAAGATGATGAAATGATCAGTGAGGCGTCGACATCAACTACCAGGTTCTCAGACTTGCAGAAGAATTTGGAACAGCAACTCAACCAAATGATTGAGACACGTATGCAAGCTACTGATCACCGATTGACCCAGCTGAATCCACCATGACTGAGACAAAGAAGGAGATGACTGGGATGAAGGATCATATTAGCTCCTCCAACAATGCAGTGATGCAGCAGATGCAATCGTTGTTTGGCCAGTTGCAGACAAGCATTGGTGGACGGTTGGATTCCTTGGAAAAGGAGGTTGCTGCTGATGCTGATCGTTCCAGATCACGACACAGGGACAGTTGATATTTTCCACACCATATCCCGCATTGCTGTAATTCATGCAACGAGCAATCTTGTGTGTGTAATTTTTCTGCTGACTACCGAGCAGATCGCACATCCAGAGAAAAGGTTTTTTCAGCACTTGAGTTCGGAGCTCATCAGTTGGGCATACTTGGCATATTCCTCCAGATGTGTTCTTATCAACGCCTTTGGTGTAGTGTGCTAAGCTTTGAAACTCACACAATCGTCCATAATTTCGTTTTATGCATCTCCTTAGACAACATGAGGAGAATAATTTTTGCAATTGCATGCATTGCCTTGATGGTACGGCCACCTCTTGACCACCTACCGAATCCAAGTTTGTGTTGGCCAAAAATTGATAATTTGTTGAAGTGCAGTGCAAACCACGTACAGCATGAGGATACTGAACCTCATGAACATTGTGACATTTATCATTGGTGTGGGAAAAAATTGCGATTGTTGGGGTGGAGGTTTTTGTGCAGTCTGACACTGTGTTGGCTTCTCACCTTTTTGCATGTCTTTTCCAATCATCACACCACCAATATCTTGCAGTTTCGTACTTGGTTGTCAACCTCACTGACACCTATTGCATACTGTATGATTACTGATCTCAGTTATCAGTACAAATATCATTACTATTCTATCTGTTGTATCACCAACAGGATCAATCATCATGAATGTGCCAGTTTCGTGCATTGCAAGGAGTTTGATGTTTTCCCAGTTATACATGAACCGCAGTTGCATATGCATGGACAACAGATCTCTCGACAGTTTGCAGTTGCCACAGACTGGACTTTTTGTACAAATACCCAACTCATCGATTGTGATATCACCGATATAAAGTTACAGTCACGTTTTGTGTACATAGCACTACGGACTGGACAATGTGAAACAGCACTTTTTGGTTGCAAACAGATGCCGGTCAAAAAGATCCCTTTTGTTAATGATGATTCTGTGTCTTTCCCTCAGAATATACAGTGGATCAAACCTGATTGTATCGACACACATGGAAGTACAATGATTCCTTTTGAACATTTTTATTCGAACTACATGGAATCCATATGTGAAGGTGTTACCTCATCAAGCCTTGAATGCGACCTTCAAAGCCATCAGCAAACACACACTTCATTTAGTCCGTTTCTATGTATATTCTTGAGACTGCTATGGTCGCCACTTTGCCATGAAAAATGGGAGCACAATCGGACATTGTATGGCAGCAATGGCATTTGTGACGTTTGCAAGTGTCGCTTCTCGCAATTTGCCAGTTGGATCTCATTTGTTGTGGGATCAATATTGCAAAGTAACAATGTCAGCTTTCGTCGCAAACCTTACTTTGAAAGATTCCAACGTATTGGCGAAGCTAGCAACCCAGGACCTTCCGCAGATAGACCAACAAAGGACTTTTTGAACCTTTACCATTGCAACCCTACCAGCCTGGTGGGGAAGGAAAACCATTTTGACCATATGCTTGATGGCATACACTTCATTGCAGAAACCAGTGCTACACAGACTGCACAGAAAATATGCACTGCCAGATTCAAAAGCAAGAACTTGAAGTGTTTGTGGTCCTCCCCAATGACAGCATATAAACAGAGTGCTGCTAACCTTAGAGGACATGCTGGGGGAACTGCCCTCATTTCACCATTCCCTATGCATCGTGGCCTAGAACCTGTACCATCGTACTTGCAAAAGGCCGATCGTTTTGTTGATGGAGTAGTCCAATACTTTCCGCATTTATACATGTATTGTGCCGTTGTTTATGGACCACACATCAACCATCGGTATTGTAACCCAAGGACCATAATGAATCAGATCATGAATTTCGTTTCTCAAAAAAGCGTCAGATATCAAGGACCAGCTTGTATCTCTGGTGACTTTAACTGTAAACTCACAGACATTGAATGTTGGCCAGCCCTTCGTGCTGCTGGATGGGTTGATGCAGCTGAGCTTTCAGCTGTTAAAAATAACCACCCAATTGAAGGAACAAGTAATGATAATGCCCGACATTCTTTTATCCTTTGTAATAGACAGCTGGCAGCAGCACTGATCGATTGCAGAACTATCAAACAACACCTATTCAGTGTCCACCCAGTGTTGCATGCCAGATTTGACTACAAGGCGGCCATACAGAGCTATACCCAGTGGAAACTTCCCAAAAGCTTTGATCGATATTTAATTGACACACAAACTGCAGAACATTTTGCGCAGTCACAATGTGTCGATAAAAAACCAAAACACGATCTTGCCTTCCACCATGATGATATTGCTACACTTAGCCATAGTTGGACATGTATTGCTGAGCAAACACTTGCAGCAGGAGCTGTAGATGTTGAAGGCAAACCTATTACGGTTCGACCTGGCCATATGGGGCGTTCCAGTAACAACCCCTTCGTGGTTCAACCTGCAGCCATGCCAATTATCCCCAGACCTCGGGAAGGGGATCATCAACCAATCTCTGAACAGGGCTCCATTGAATTGCGTAGGTGGGGCAAGCAACTACATCGACTTCAGAGCCTCGTAAGACAATATTCTTCCTATAACCAGACTGGGAATCAAAATGCCTTTGGACAATTAAACAGCTTATGGGTGAAGATCTTAGCAGCCAAGGGTTTCCAAAGCCAATTTCAACAGTGGATTCTTGAGACTGACCTCGGATATGTACCCCTGAATTTACCAACATTTGAATATTGCTGTGACCTCAAAAACCTTTTTGCACAGTGGTACACTACACAAGAACATGCAATTTGGCTTCAAAGAACCAAGCTCAAGCAATTAGAAATTATTGTTGATATCCCACAAGGGGGACGCTTGGCTTTTCAACAAATACGAGACGATGCACACCCGCCCATACATGCCATCCACTATAAAAGGGAGGCCACCATGATTAAAACTAGATGTACAAAGGAGGGGACCCATTGTGTTAGACTACAGCCTGGCCACAACCTCGTTTTGGGACCAATTTGTTTCCATGAGCAAAAGGTCAATATCATCCAGGTTCATCCTGACCGTATCTTTTTTGATCGTAAAGTTAAGTGGAGATCCACCAATTTGCAGCTTTCACAGGAAGACTTTACAATGGACCCACCAACTATGCACCAACATCTACACCAAGCATGGTCCCCATATTTTTGTAGGGATAAAGTTGATGACGACCAACATACTTGGGAAAAAGCAATTACATTCCTTGAACATGTCCAAGATTTTCCCATTATGGCACACCAACCAATTACGGGGCAACAATTATACCATGCTGTTAAGAAGACCAAACTTGCGAGTAGTCGTGGTGGTGACGGGTTTTCTACACTTGACCTGCGACGTTTGCCCATGCCTTTGTGGGAACTTATGGCCACAATTTTCACTAAGATTGAACAAAAACATCTATGGCCTGAAGCTTGGACCCTTGCAAAGACACTATGTCTTCCGAAAACTTCGGAGCCTAAGACGCCACTAGACATTCGCCCAATAACCGTGATGAGCAAAATGTATCGTGTTTGGGGTAAAATCAGGGGTGGACAAGTAGCTGATCACCTTGCTTCCCATATTCCTAAAACTATTGGTGGTCCATGTGCGCAAGTCTCTTCAGAGATGATAGCCTTTTATACAGCCGACAGAATTGAAGAAGCTGTTAGTAATAAAACGCCACTATCTGGAGTGGTACTGGATATCATTAAATGCTACAACAGTATTCCCAGGGAACCCCTCAAATTGTTGCTTTGTAGACTTGGGATACCTCATGACATTATTTGTACGTTCTTCGCCGCTATGAACCAACTACAACGATTCTTTCAAGTATGTGACAAATGTGGACCCAAGTTCACAACCTCCACTGGTATCGTTGAGGGTTGTGGATTTGCTGTCCCTTGTATGCTTGCCATTGGAATATGGGCTGATGCAGTTCTTAGCCACTCAGTTGAGCATGTTGAAAGTGTCATGTTTGCAGACAACTGGTCCATTTTCCACGAACAACCAAACCAGTTGGTCCATGCATTAAAACAGCTGTTGAAATTCATTGAATCCATGAAGATGAAAATTGCAGCAAATAAAAGTTGGATGTGGTCCACATCCGCACTACATCGTACACAACTGAACAGTGTAAGCCATCAATGCCAAAATATCCCCATCATTAATACAGCAAAAGATTTGGGGGTTGACCAAAATTACACCAATAAGATTGTAAAGAAAACTTGGAAGGCTAGACTGACCAAAGTAAAGACCAAATTGAAAGCTACTTCCAAGGCGAAAGTACCTAGATCCTTCAGTAAAACCTTGGTAGTCAATGGTGCTCTTGCTTGTGGAAGCTATGGTACAATATGCACCTACATCAGTGATAGTGACCATAAAACTATCAGATCAGCCATTGCCAAAGCCACTCGCAAAGCAGGCACTGGTGCGAACCCTTGGATGGCTTGTAATGCAATCCAACAAGGATTAGATCCACAATTTCGTGATTTGTGCACTCGTCTTGCAACATGGAAACGCTATATCAGACTGTTCCCTAATAGGATTGACAGTATGCAACAAAGATTCAATGTACCTGTTAGCACAAACAAAACCATCACAGGGCCTGTTGTTTCCTTGAGACGGGCTACACAGACTCTTGGAATCCAAATTACCTTGGAAAATGATGGACTTGTGTGTGTTTACCGCCAGGCGAAACTCCACATCAATAATACACCAAAGAGAATCTATACCCAATTTCTACAAAGAGCATGGGACCGATATGTTGCAAGTAATATCAACCGAAAAGATTGGCGATTGAATACATTTGACTCTCGCATTAACACCATTGCATATAACAAATTGCAATTTCGTGAACAGAGCCTTATGGATGCAATTCTTACGGGTAAGCATATCACCAATGAACTTATTACCAAATTCCAGCCTAGACAGGACGAAAAGTGTGTACTATGTGGGCAAACTGATTCCCGGAAACATCGGTTTTTCCATTGCCCTGCTCTAGCTGAAACAAGAGAAAAATATAAATCAACCCTAGACAGTGTTAAAGAATGGGAGCCAACCCAACAGACCTTTGCATTGTGCCCATATGACCATAACATTGAGAAATTCCACTTGGAGAATCAGAACTTGTGTTTTGAATATGTTATCCCATCTACAAATAATGATGTACAACATCTTTTCGTTGATGGAACCGCATTCTTCAATGACCATCCTGGTTTAGTCATAGCTGGAGCTGCTGTCGTTGCATCACAGCCGGATTCCACATACTCACATTTGGTTTGCCGACAAAGGGTACCAGGAATAATCCAGAATTCGTACATTGGTGAATTGTTTGCAATTTTACTTGCTTTAAACCATGCCTGGTGTGTACACATTTATAGCGATTGCCAAGCCTTGGTAGAGGAAATCACTTTTGTCCTGCAGAACAGAACCTTACCACCACAGTGGTGCCAGACACACCCTGTCCTTTGGCACCTGGTTGCTCGGCACATATTGCACAGACCATCCCATTGTGTTCATATCCAAAAGGTTACAGCGCACCAAAATTGGAAATTAATATCACAAGCAGATTTGCGTTGGCAGGCATATGTCAACAATCGGGTTGACTACCATGCCAAACAATCTATTATTTCTGACAATTCTGATACATACAAGGTGCGTGCTGATTCTTACCAGCGACAGAAATTATTAACCCAAACAACCATTGAATATTATGCATATCTTAGTGACATCTCTAAAATTATAGTTGACAGCAAGCCAAAGAAAGTAAACATCATTGAAAACAATTTCGATCCTCACCAGGATAAGCTTCAACCGTGCATGCATGCCCATGTCGTGCATAACCAGCATATTGAAGTAGCAGAATACCAGCAGTTTCCATGGGGACCGATTTTTCTTTGGAGATTGCGACAATGGGCCAACCAGCTCACATGGAGCTGTCATGATGGTGGTTGTGACAAGGATATCAGTGACATTGAACTCACAGTGGACTATATCCTTTACACTAACAGTGAGCCACCTGTTAACCTCAGTAAAGGCCAAGAGAAACAATATGGAGCCCATAGTGTTTGGAGATTAAGAGACCTTAATCTTGAAGCTGATGCGATGGGAACCGTCCCACTCAATCAACATGTTCAACTTTTCAGACGAGCCATACAGTGGATGAACAAGCATCCAAAATTCCAATTGTTTCCTTGCCAGACGAAACGTAAAGTTGACTCACTGAAGCCACTTGGTTTGAGTGCATGGCATCGTGGGTATGTTTGCAGGCCTGTGCTTGCGTGTGGGGAACGTACTTTGACTGCTGTGCGTGGATATTTCATTACAGATTCGGGGACGAGACGAGATCTCTCACAGCCCTTCAACGTGCATGGTACTTGTAAAATCCAACATCCTCCTGATTTCACATAACCTCACGATGGACGGAGATGATGGTTACAATTCACTGACAATTCATTGACGATTTTTTGAGAAGGTTTTTGGGCGATTCTGGCATCAGTGCCTTACGTATGCCAAGCTTACGTGGTCATTTGATATGAACATCATATCATATTGACAACATATTTTGACAGTAGCTCAACATTTCAAGATTGGCTACGCGTACGCCTTTTGGCTGACGAATAGTCATGCCCAGAGCATTAAGAGCGAAACTGGAAAAAATTTGCTGTTACAGTGTTTGGGCAGGACCCGAACCATAGGCGTTCAGATTTCAGAGACGAGGTTTTTCGTTTTTGTTCCAGGCCTATTTGCAGAAGCGTGGAAAGGATGGGGTTATTGAAGATGAAATAAATTTCAGGAGCTTTGTTTTTTTTAAACTTAAAACTGGATAGGGTTCAACGTTTCAACCAACAGGCTCACCTGTGGGTGTCCGTGGATCCAACCACTGAGGCGATGGCTAACGCAGCATGAACGAGTGGAAAAATTGAACTGGACAGCACATAGCCAGGCGCAATGGAGTTTTTATCTTGATGGATATTTCGGGGATTTTTCCAAATATCAGATTCTATCCACCAAGCATGGGCAAGCTAATCACTAGGGCAAGGGTGATTCTAGCAACTACATGTTTGGTGTCTCAAAATGATGCATCGCCCAGAATCGCCGACCACTGAAATCCGTTGATTCTAGTTAGTTGGAACCATGGGAAGAACGTTGACCAATCTGCCGTTCCATTTGGTAGGGCGAGATGTCTACTTGAAAGATTGGTAAAAAAAAGTGAGTTTCAAATCAAACAACTAAGCGCAATTTACTTGCCACTTCTCGACATTTTGCCATTTGTGTGCCTATGATCTCCCAAAATTGAGTGACTCTTGTGACTCTCCAGAAGAGTTGAGAGGATATATGGCTCAAAATCGTTGGACACGCAAGATGGATCTACCAATGCTACACGTAGTCTTTTTTATAGTCACAAATAAATAGCATCATTATGTTCTTTAAATCTATTTTTTGAAGAAACAACGTGTCCATTTGTTTTTTTCCGTGTGAAAACCATCATGTTTTTTTGAAAAGAAAAGCATCGCATTGCGACTTGAAGCGGTTTTTTTGAGCCAGGCCAAAGAAGGTTATGATGAGTATGTCGTTGACCAGTTCAATACTCAAGAGAAGGTGCCGGTTGCTCCATGATTTTAGGGGACTCCACCCGGTGTGTTTTTTTTTTGACCCATCCCATCGCGTCAAAATCGGGAATACTCCAGACTTGGAGGGATGCCCAGTGGACATGAAGATGGAAGTCCTTCATAAACAATTCTTGGAGTCATATTGTTCACCAGTTTGGTCAAAGAATTCATCATCACCCTTCCTCCCAGAATATAGAATCATGGAAGTGAAAAATGGGCGTAGCTCCACTAGTAATTACCTTTCATACACCGCCTTTTTCTACTTCCATGATTCCGGGAGAGAGAGTAATCATGGAAGCAACAGGGAAGTCATTGCTTGATGTGACATCATGTCGGCGTTACTTACGCGTGTTGCCAGTTGCCCATGCTGATTTTTGATCTCATCCTCATCGAGGTTGGATTGGGCATGGAAGATTCACTAAATAATTGAGACAAGGAACGATGAGTCACGGTTCATGGAACAAATCCGAAAATTACCAAACGTAGAATCATCAGTAGCAAGTACATCAGATCTTCAACAGCAGATTTTATGTAGGTTCATGATGGTTTATGTTATTTTTGGAAAACACAGGTCATGTGGTGTGGTAACCCAACGTCCTTCAGAAAAGCCCCAAACCGTGCTGAACCTTGAATTTAACTCTGCAGGCTTGGAAGGAACGTATTTGGCCGCTGCTGAAGGCGTTTTTTTTTGCTTCGGGGAAAGCAAGGTTCCCGTGGAGCGCGAATCTGTGACCTTTGGTGGCGGTACTAAATATCCCAGACCATCATGGCGCTATGGTGCCATATGCCTAGTATATGGCTATGACTCAAAATTCTATTTTCTTCCCAAAACGGGCCTATTGTACAGGTGTCTACCACTAAGTTTGTAACCAATGTTTTGTGGTGTTCTCTTGGTCCCCCAGCAGTCACAGGTGAAGATTGCCAAGTTCAGCTCCCTTCGTACCTATATTCCAGTCTACCACGAGGCTCCCTGCGAATCATGAGGTTCCGTCAAGTATTTGGAAGGATGAAATGCATAGATCACGATTACATCATGACAAGCAAGGGGCCCCTTGTTGTTAAGATATGGAAATCTAGATTTATGTAGCATAACATAGCAATGGAATTTCTGTCCCCATATTCAACAGGAAACGAATCTTTAAAATGCACATTACACCAAACACATCAAGTTCACTTTTTCTAATCAAATCGAAGACTCTTGTGATTCTGCAACCAAAGAGACCGCCAAAAGTTGCATGTTTAAAAACAAATCAATCATTGTGTATGGGCACGACAATCAATCTCAATTTTCCCCAGAATCAAATCCTTAATAAGCAACGGTTCCCAAGAATCACTCTGTTTTCTTTTAATGGGTGGCCTCCAACAAAAATCTGCAGGACGATATCCCCGGCACGAAACACCCAAGAGTTCTCCCTTGAACAGCTCACGGTTTTCAGCCAGGCTTCTGTGGCGAATCTCTTGGAGGTGTGCCTTTACCATCGCACCAGCTGTGAGGAGGTGCCAATTGGCTCTGTTTTCAAAAAAAAGGGGTTTCAGAAAAGAATGGGGAAAATTTCCCATATTGTAAATAAGTGGACTTGAAATTCGAAGATCTTTTAACTTGGACAAGTTTTTGGTCCAGGCAGGTGATGCCTTGATCGATTTGGTGGACTTCTGTGTTCGAAAGCTGAGGCCGGAAGAAAGGGACGGCGTGACGGGATACATCTCTGCTGTGTAAGAAGCCCCTTGTTGTTGACTTTATATAGTTTGTGTATACTGTAATGTTATATAAGCTCCATTGGTTCATACAAGACATTATAATCCAATATTGGAATCCCTTGTGTATCAACTGTTATATTGAGATGGGACGGACAGGATTGATATTTCTGTATATCATATACACACAAAATGGCATGCAGATCTAAGAAAACATTTGGGAAGATTTGTACTTTAGTAGTACTCGCCCATTGTTTGAGATTTGTTGGTATCGGCACTTGCATGGATATTCAGATCAACAGTGAACTTCCCAAAGAAACAGCTTCAACCACACACCAGTGGGGGAGCCATGCAGGGAGATGGCAGTGAAACAATAAAACAATTTGATTTGAAAGGAAGAATCAGTGTAGTTTCAGTGTAGTTTCAAGATGATATGTCATATTTGACTAAATAAGATCAGTCTTTCACACCATCATATGACTGCTATCAGATGTTGGTGTTCATTCAGATCATGAGTGCTCCAGATACACGCCCTTAAAAAATATCTCGGTTTTTATGTAGACTAGAAATTATTCCAAAAAAACAAGGACTTGAAAAAACTCTAGGGTGAAAACTGCTCCAATGGCATCCAAACCTGGTGTAGTTGCTCTAACGATGTGACCTGTCATTGTGTTAAGCATTGGCTTTTTCCTCCCTTTTGTTTTTTTTTTTTGCCCAGATCAAACATCCAAGAATTTGCAAAAAAAATTGTTTTTGTATTTTTTTGTTATATACACCAACACATATAATCATAAACTCTATCAGAAACTTACAAGATCTGGGGAGCCTACGATTCATCGGTTTACCATGAAACCCAAAAAGGCTAGAAACACTTTCAACGACTAGCAATCTGGCAATCTAGAAAGTGCTTGAACAAACATTCGTGCAAGGTCCGGTCACCTAAGACCACCATTGAAAAGATCTTCTTTTTTTTTTTGTGGGGGGTTTCAACCATCCGAAACAAGCTCTTGAGATATCTGGTGGCAACTCCGAATGATGAGCTGGTGAGACAGGTGGCTTCAGCTAAGGAGATGGGAAAACACCCCGGGGCCCGACTAGCAGTGCTTAAATGAAGGTTTATTGTAGGGATCCCCTACCATCCCCTACTAAGATCATATGATAATCCTGGCACGAAAAGGTGACTGTTACTGCCAAGGGGGGTGGATCCAACGAACGCGGGAAAAGTCAACGTTTATTCTCTTGTTGTTTTTTGTTGTGTTCCTAACGTAACGTTTCAGGGGTACTGAATATAGTTTATATTTGTTTTGAAGAGGATACTGATTATGTTCTAAATATGTTGAAGCTGTTACAGCATAAGGTTTGGACAGCCCGAGACCAAACTAGAGCCAGAGCAAAGCTTGTTTTGAGGCATTTCAATTTGCACATCACATTGGTATTTGTTCGACTTGGTATGACTCATACAGACGCCATAAAGGCAATGCTGCGCTGCACTGCTTTGCAAGATGTATGCCAAAAGTAGCTGGCTTTTTTGCTGAGTGCATGGCTTGTTGTTGGTGTTGTCCTTGCAGACTGTTCCACTGCTATTCACATGTTTCCAAGATTTTCCAAGCATCAACCCGAAAGGATTTTTGTTAAAATGGATCACCAGGTTAAAACTCCTGCTGTTTGCCTATTTGTCTACTGGATAGTAAGGGGATGAGGATCAATCAGGCCTTGATGTCCGTGTAGGAATCCTATGAAATAGGGGCGGAGTAACATCAAGCAATCCATACGGCAAGGAGTGCACCGAGTGGGACAATGTCAGGATGCTGGATGAGCAATACGTTGAAAGTGAATTCCAGGCGTGCAGATACGTGCAGATTTATGTGTTGCTTAAAAAATGTGCTGTGTCAGCCAACCAAGTATTTTAGCCACAAATCGGGGGGCAACCGGTATTTGTATGATTTGTTCCCAGATACCTACAAAAATTGGGATTTAATTATAATATACAGTAACTGGATTTTCTTTTAAACAGCCGCCAGCATCCATCCATCAACTCCGTGGTGGCCGCCTGGCAGATTTGCATGTGCGTCATCTCCATCCTTCGCTTCCTTACAGATCATCGAGTTGCTGTGCCATTAGCGGTCACCACACGAATGTTGGAGACCCATGATGTCTGAATCTTAGATTTTTGATGTTTAAAAAATAACAACAAAATCACACGGGTAATTAATTCCTGGGTGGTGGTTTCAAATATTTTTATTTTCACCCCTACTTGGGGGAATGATCCAATTTGACTAATATTTTTGAAATGGGTTGAAACCACCACCTAGATTCATTCAAATAGCTTGAGGCTTGAGGAAAGCAGAAGAGATACAGCTCTCCTCCCTCATCTCAAGATGAGGATGTCTTGTTTCTATATGTGACTGTCCTACAAACTAACTGCCAGCCCCTCCCTCTGTCTGGTCAGGAAGATGACTGGCCCTTTTCCATTTTGGCAAGCGAGATGTTTTACCCCGGAGTCTACTTTAGGGTCGAAGTAGATGGCAAAGTGTTTTTTGGGCCCAGGGCCCATGTAAACATCCAACTTGTTGCAGCGTTTCTGTCACCGTGACTCAGATTCTCCTTTTGCTCGTCCCTCTCATGGAGAAGGCGTGGTCACCACGTGCGTCCGTTTCGGCACCGCCAGCCATACCAGACATGAGTACCACTAAAACACAACGGAATCAACTGTGGGACAAGCCAAAACTTTCCCGGGAAAAGGAACTTACCCATGCATCCTTTGGTTTCCCTCTAGTCTTTGTGGGTGTAAATAGATTGTCAACACAAGTGATATGACTGGCTTTAGAGGTCCCTTATTGTGAGACACATCAGCCCATCAGCCCCTTGGATGTGCCATATGACTGCGCTTCAACATTAACGGAAGGCTCCTTGGGTCCGACGAAATCGTCTGAGTCTCAGATCTGAAAAGTCTTCGATGGGATTTGCTGCAGATATTTTTCATTCTTTCATTAACTGGGTGGTGTGTTGTGATGAGGAAAGGAGCGGACCTGGGATACTGTACTAAAGTGAGCATTCAATAGCTCGGAACAAAGGTTTGAGCCCCTAGCAGATGATATATAAGACACTTTAACATCAAGCTTTGACGATCCTGCTAGCTGAGGCATCAACGGACGTATCGAAAAATTTGAGGAGCACAAGTGGCAGGTGGTTGAGGCACTATCGGGTCCTATGTTTTATCTTGTCCCATCTGGTTCCAGTGCTTCCCATCCTCGCCGAAAAGGAACACAGGTTTTAGTACATACAAAAAAACAGCATAGCATGATGATACGGGATGATACGTACATTCAACCAGTTCACGACATTTTGGTTTGCCAAAATGCTTCCCCCTTTATAATGGTTTCCGCACCAAACCATTTTGCTTCGCCATGTACTTCTCGTTGGTTTCCGACGATGGATTTCCAGCCAGCTTTCTCTTCGTTTCGGAAAGGACTTTGTTTTACAACTACGAAATCTGGACTCCACTTGGACTTTCCTACGAAAATCATTTAGGGGACCGTTGTATCTGTTTAAAGTTTTGTCTTTGGCAAGTCCCCAATTTTGGCCTATCTATCTCCACTAAAAATCGCCTTGCAACCAGGCAGATGATGAAGGTCGTCTTCCTAAACTTCATTCACAGGCCTGAGCATCAAGGAAGGCACCGTCCCAAATTCTATTCCAATGATGCTAGGGATAACCTCAATCCCACCCTGGGCCACATTTTTTTTTTTGAAAGGACTTCTTGTTGATATTTGGATGAAATGACTTGATGATTAGGAAATGACAGTGTTTTTTCTATTCCAATTATGAAATACCAGCCCCTGACATCCGAGAAGGTGCATTGATGCGATTGACTGAGGTTTGGCTTGCTATTTACAACCTCGTGATGGATCCAGAGTTGCCACTGGCCGGTTTGAAGCACGTGGAAAAAGACAGGGGGATCATGGTTGAAAAATGAACTTTGTTTGGTTTATATTTTTACCATATGATTTTTACCTTTACCTCACTAAACTGTTCGTAGCTTGGGGAGGGAAGTGCTCGAATTTGAAGCTTGTCTTGATCCGAACGCCTTTGTGTGTCGGACGATTTTAAAGAACATCCAAGATATCCAAGTGAAATTATGTGAAATTTGGGCATGTCTCCAAAATGAGGATCCTTTGAAATCCAGTAGGCTTTGCTACTAAAATCAGGCCACCATTTCTCTCCCCACCCCTGGCTGAATCGGTTCGGGCCAGGTGCAGAGCAAGATATGAATTGTCTTCTTTTCGAAGAGAGAACCTCTTGAGACTCAGGAGATATATCAATGAGGCACCGCTTGACGTTTTCGACGTTTTTTTGAATATTGTGAGATGTTTTTCGGGCTGTTTATATAATGTACATATATATATATGTTCCAGGTTCCGGGTCCCC
>DF245247.1:0-15967 GCA_000507305.1 Breviolum minutum Mf 1.05b.01 | reverse complement strand
CGCCACACTGAACTCGCAGGATCGCGGTTGGGGTCCGGCACGCCACACTGTACTCACGAGCTCGCGGTTGGGGCCCGGCACGCCACACTGAACTCACAGGATCGCAGTTCAGATCCGACGAGGAGGAGGAGGAGGAAGGAGGAGTACAGGAGTACAGGAGTACAGGAGAAGGAGAAGAGACTAACATAAAATCTAACAACCCTCACCTGACAGGTGGGGAAATATCTCGGATTAGTGTTAGATCTTACTAATCAATCAGACCTCATCATTCAGGTATGCAAGATGCCTTGCAAGAGCCTAACGTTTATGTACCATGGCCATCAATCTATGTTGGTGCAAATGGGATTGTTTACTATTGATATAGGGAAGCTGGAGGGAGCCTCTTGAAGGTGACATCATTCTCCATTTTTGTCGGCCAAACGTCAGGGATGGCACAAAGCTTCATACGTGGCTGCTCTACTCTCAGTGTCTCGTCCTCTAAAAATCAGGTCACAGGTAGTGACAGGTAGTGCTGGTAGACTCTAGGTGGCCTGTATATGATGTGATACGCCGTGTGATGATTGTAAGAACAGTTGTGGAATGATGACGATGATGTATGCAATTCAGATTTACAATGCATCATATCATATGTATATAATCCATCATGTATATATAACATGTATGACATGTATATATAGTTCTATAAATATGCACATAATATGTGTATATATATATACACATGCTTGCAGGCCAAATTAATCCTATATTGCATTGTATAAGATTTTACATATGTACAAACTTATAGATGAGCTGGTGTAATGTGTATAAACATATACACGTGCTTACGAATGTCAGCTCTGACAAAAGCTCCAAGGAGAGAGGCCAAAGCTCCACGACCGGCAGTGCTATTCTTCCATTCCAATGCAGGCGGTTGGAGTGCGTTATTTTTCAAAATGAGTTGTTGAGTTTGAAGATGGATCTCTGCAATGTTTGCCGTTGTTCCACCTGTTTTTTTGCACTTGCTGTGTTTTTTTCATTTCTGGGATTTTCAACCGGATTTTTAAAAATCTAGCATGTTTGGTTGCTGAGTTGAATTCTGCTGGGGAACATTTTGTTGGATCTGTGATCCTCCGCTAGGTGATATCCCCCAGCGCCTGGATTTTTTCAGCCGCCTCTGTCGGCACTTGGACGTGCCCTTGCACCATTTTGTTTAGGTTGGGGCTGGTCCAGCAGCGTCAAGAAACATGTTTTCTTGTTGGGGAGGAAAGGTGAAAACAATATACCTCCCATCAAATCCTATCAACAGGATTCAGTGATCTGAGGGATGATGAACATGTCCACTAATATCTGTTATAACCATCCATTCGAATGACTTTGCCAGTCGGGGTTTTGATGCTTAGGTGGATTTTTAGATGAGTTTCTAGTTACCCCAATGACCCCAATGACCTTTTGGTATTTTTTTTTGAGAACCTCCAAGAGGGGAACACCCGCGATGTTTTTGAGGATGTTTGAGGAGATGTCGGGATGTCACTCCTGCGAAATTGGTATCTCAACTTACCACCGGTTGCAGAAGCAAGATTGAAACTTGAAGATTCGCATTGTGGCTTTTGGTTCCGTGTTAATGTTTGGGTGTGACTGATTGATTCCAGAAGTTTGTGAATCTGTTACTACTGGTTCTACTGGTCTACGAAACAGGTATAAGCAGGTTCTCAAAAAAAAAGCTGAAACTCAGGAAACCTGGGCGCAAATGAACAGATGAGAGAATCAAAGTTCCATTGCTAATGTTGGGTTCTGGGGTCACCTCCAAGGTGGTTATCTTAGCCATGGAGTACCGTGGCTTCGGACGTTCCGACGATGCCGAGATGTCAGAGGAGTCCTTTGTGCCCTGGTTTTTGAAGGTTTATTATGAAAGTGGAGAAGTTTACTTCCAATGTATATATACAGATCAATATACACTCTGGTAAATTCACATAGCTGGCTGGAAAATGGACCCTTTGAAGATGTATTTCCTATTGAAAATGGGGGATATTCCATTGGTACCTTGGTTTACCTGGTGCAAACGTTTCTTGCGAAGTCAGCAATGAGGAATGGACCTTCAGATTTGACACCTTGGATTACGGTTTTCTCATTACTGTTGATGGTTCAGACATCCGGTGAAGCAGTTGAGGTTGACAGATTATCCCATTATTTACAAGGCTTCATACATCCCAGGTGGTGATCGCTGGATTTCTGAACCATCAGTATGAGCAAGCATGTTTGAAAAGGTCAACATCCCAATGGCTCACGTGGTCGTGACTGAGACTTTTTTGTGGAAGCGATTTTTTAAGCCCCCACAAGGATAACATCAACCGAACAGAAAATCTTGTGGAAGAGAATATCAACATCCTGACTGCTTTGTTGACTTCTGGATTAAAACAAAACACATAAAAAGCACTTAATATCATATCACTTTGTCCCAGCTGCTATTTGCTCAAGATGGGTGAAGATTCTCCAGCTGAGCCTAGTGAAGGCCATGTTGACCGCGTGATTGAGCGGCTACTGCTGCATGACCGGGCCACCATGATGGATTGGACACAGTCCAGAGAAACGACCCTGGCAGACCACATTGATCATGTCTTTGCCATGTCAGGTGTTGAAGATCATGCAGGCCTGGAAGGTACCAGGTGTTCGTCAAATTATATTCTCGATTTTTTGGGAAAACTTACTTCGGAAAGTGAACCCGTTTGGATGCAGTAATGTTCAAGTTGTGAGTTTTTGAACAAATTGACCGCCCCCTCAAGAAAAATCGAGGGGAAACTGTTGGAAAAACCGTCCTGTTTCGATATGTTTGCACCAGTTGCAATCCTGAGGGCGAGCAGATGCAGTGCAGAGAGCCATTGAAGAGCAGGAAAAGTTTATGAAAGAGAAGAAAGCTCGAAAATCGGTCCCTGGGCTGTGCTTTGCAAAGATGACGTTTGCATACGTTTGCATTGTTTACTGAAATCATTATTTTTTGACAATGTCCGTAGTCTAGGTCAAGCGAGGAATTAATCTTCAATTCTCATCTACTCACGAATATTATCTACTTTTCTCACAATGGTAGATAAGATGGACAGATGTGATTGACATCTAGGGAACATACATGAATATTTATGGTCACAACGGATGAATGCGAATCCCAACCTGTCAGCGACTTCCAGAGCCGGACAGGAAATCTTGTGGGTGGAAACACAAAACCGACACTTTCGAATGTTTTCCATGGCCTATCAAAACATGGCATGTGAGTTTGTACACTTAGAGAATCTTAGAGATTAATTACAGAGATTTTACATACAATGTATTATGACTAATACCAGGTGTTTCCATCCAAAATTTTTCGAAATTTGGATCTACCACAATCTTAACGGAATCCTTAAAAGGGGGATTCCCTTCAATTCAAAAAAAAACAAAAATCAACTCCTCCAAAATTTTTGTAGGTGAAAAAATCTTTCCACTTTGTAGGTGAAAAAAATCCCTTCCCATTTTTTGTATCTAGGTGAAGTTGGTACGTGCTGCGCAGAAAGCCTTGGAACTTCAACGAAAAGCCGGCGGCTTCAATCGCGCTCAAGCCTTGGCTGCTGCAGCCTTTGTCGAAGTGTCCGTAATCTGGTGGCATGATACGTTGCCGCCATTTTTTTGGGGGGGAAGGGTGGACGTTACCGGGGGTTACCGGGCTATGGATTTATGTGGAAAATGGAAGATGGAAAAACAAAAATCAGACTTTGAGAGAACTTTGGGATGGAAAAAAAAACTCACATCTTGAGAGAACTTTAGTCTTGATGTTAATTACAACATCGGCATGGATATATTTCCGAGATTTTGAAAGCTCCTTGCCATTAAAACCCAGTTTGTTTCGTGAAGATGCCGTAGAGACAGTCTTGATTTTCATCCCTTCAATTCGCGACTCATGATTTTGTTTTCGTTTTGGATTCCGTTCCATGCCCCCCCCCCCCGGCGTTTTTTTTTTGTGTTTCTTTTGGCAGCGTTTCTTAGTAGAGGAATTGAAGACCAACTGGAGCTTGGTACATTCCTTTCGTTCCCAAGAAGATGCATTGCGCTTTATTTTCCAATGCCAAGCATTTCAATACCGACCTTCCGGCCCCGAAGATTTCCCTCGCTTTCAAAACCGCGAGGTGCGGTTTTCGTTCAAACGTGTTGTGATTTCACTTCCCCTTCAACTTTGACCATTTGGCGTTGGAGCATAGAAGCAACAAGAAATCTCCAAAAAGACTTCGACATAGGGGGACATAGGCTGGTAAAGTAGAAACACTTCTACGAATTTTATGATTTTGATGATATTTGGCTCCGGTCATCCAGTGTTGAACAGAATTAATTATCAACTGGCGTAAAAAACCACCAAACTCTCGAGTTTCTGGTTGAAAAATCGACGAACTTCCCATTTTCTGTAGCTTTCTTATCCGAAACCTGGAGGATGCTATCGCCTACGTCATGGCGATGGATCCCCTTCCAGAGGAGTTCGTTTGTGTGGAGCCTTTGTTCAAACGCCGGCTGCGCATGCGACAAGCTGCTGCTCCCAAAGAAACAAAGGCTGAGATTGCTCAACAACGAGCGAAGGCAGGGGAGGTATCTTCAAGACTTCAACAAAAAACAGTGGTGGGATGGGGATCTCTGAGTTTGAGACACACCCACATGGTTTATAGATTCTTTTTTTTCCGTTGATTTTTATGTCTTCCCTTGATTTTCCTCAATTCAATGCACTTTGGTTCAGTTTGGCTGCAAGGCCACGGAGCGCATCTTGATTGGCCACCGTCCAGCGGAGCCAGCTCCACAGGAACGGCCCTGGCTCATCGAGGCTGCAGGGAATATCTTCGAATCAACGCCCGTGCGAAGCCTCTCAGAGACCACCTCACAACGGTTGTTTTTGGCCGTGGCACCGGAACTGGAAAAGAAGGTCTTGACAGAAGGCGACTGCTGGGGTGTTTTTGTTTGAATCTTTTTTTGTTTGTGTTTGTGTGGGTATGTACATGTACATGTATTTTGATGGTTTTTATTTTAATGCATGTTTTTTGCCAAATTTTGATGATGAGGATGTGGAGACTAGGACTGGGGATGATAGGAATGATTCATTAAAAAGGGTTACGAGTCGATGAGTCGATGGTGGTTCAACATATTCATAGATGTCCTCTTTATAAGCTTATGAGTTCTAACTGTTAGTTCGATTTTTTGTTGGGAGATGAGGATCCAAGTTGATCTAGGCGTGGTGTAAATGACTAACCCCCTTAGGTCATCAAGCTGACTAGAGGAATTTCAATGAATCATGTGCTGCCCTTGAGTTGGTTCATAATTGGTCCTGAGGTGGCTTTTGGTGTGCAAAAATATTGATATAACATAATATATCATAGCTAAGATAGTATATCACATTATATCATACTTAGGTGCTACGTATATTCCTACTTACATTCTATTTATATTGTATTCATGTTATGTTTATGTTCTATTTGTGTTCTATTTACAGTCTATTTGTATTCTGGTTAGATTTTATTTTCATTATATGTGTATCATGCGTCACATTGTGCTATTTTGAAATGCTAAATACTACATCATCTATAATGCTGTTCGATTATTTCTCAATAGTACGTACATATGATAAATGAGTATTATATTTTACAGTATTTGTATATCTATACAAACATGATATACCATACCTTTATTGATCTTTTATTCTATATACTTTACAGTACCACGCTTCAGTTTGGCAAAAAAAACACAATAATCAGCACCAGAACCATTTTCCCCGTACAACGATACCGGAGATGAGCCAAGAGTCGCCAGAAAGAAGATTCCCTGACAGGTTGGGTACCTGGCAAGAGAAGCTCAGTGCCATGTTACGCCACCCAAAAGGAGGCATTAAAGGCATACTTGCAGGTCATGCGCCGGAACAAGGAAGAACGAGAACAAGCAGAGAAAAGAAAGGAACAGCACCGAACTCAAAATGAAGAAGGTGTCTGGGTGCCAGTCAAGTTAGAAGATCTTTTTATGTGGCTTTCTTTTTTTGGCAAGAAAGTCTTGTTACGTCTTTGATCCATGAAGGATGAAAGGGGTTCTTCCCCTCAGATAGTGGCACCTCCCAATTTTTGGGTTGTTGCAAATTCACTTTGGAATAGGAAACAACATTTGGAACAACTCCTCTTGGACCTCCGCACACGAACTCTTTCCAGTCCTCAGCGAAGACAAGCAACCTGGCACGGAGATGGGAGGGGTCGAGTGAGACTGCTGAGACGGGCAGGTAGTGGGTAGACTGGGTACACAAGACCAACCTTCAAAGAGTCATAAGGACTCATCCTCTGGTTCATGTACAAGCCTCCAAATCTCCTTTCTTTTTGGACTATTGCGGATTTACAGATAAGGTGTATGCACCTGGGGCAAACTAGTTTACGCAGGGAATCTCCGCCCAGTGACTTAAGGTGACATCAACAGGGGGATGCATTCACAAAATAGCTAGTAAACTTCGAGGATTGGTGAAAGATGAACCGAAGAAAAACAACAACAAAAACAACATGGAAATGGAGGAAAACACCCTTTGTATATTTCATCCCCTTGTTTTTCAGAGCTTCTGTGCAAATATTTCAGGGTATGAGTTGACCAGACTCGATCTTCATTTCCAAGCCACTCAGAGGCAAGATTTTAAAGCTGCTGTTTTGGCTGTGTCTGTACCAGCAGAGTTGGGTCATCGACTGGTCTTTTGGCGTACCAGTTGGACAAAAGGGGTTGTTTTCACAGGATCTGAGGACAAGCAGTTGGACATGGGTTCTTTAAGTCCTTTTTCCCAAATAAAGGACTTAGAAGCCCCCCTAAAGAATGGATGGATGCGGCCCACGAGGATTTTTTGTAAAAGCATCCTTCTAAACCAGACCAAATCATGTCTATCTCCACTCGAGATCCAAGTTTCCAAAGTGGATGGTTATCTTTGCCTCCGCCCCAAAAGTTCAAAACAATTCGACGACTTTGGCAAGTTCTAAGGTTGCTGGGATCATAGCGACAAGTTCATTGGGTGGATGGTACGAAGATAGATTTCGATCAATTGATGTTGTTGCTGTAGTCCAAACCATTTTCCTCCCCACAACTTGTCAGCCTTTTTTGATTGATGACATTCCAGTAGATGATCTCCATGAAACCTGAATAGGTGAGAATGATGATATACAGACATATAAAAGACGCACTTGTCTCAGATGTCATGGCAAAGTTCTGTCCACATCAGCCCCTTCAACATCGATTTTGATGTTGAGGTCACCAATCGAGATGGTGGGTTTCTCATCCGCACCGATGGAAAGGCCTTGCCAGCCAGCTGCTTCTCTCGTGTGAAGCGGAGCAACGATGCATGAGCACCTCAAAGGGGTGCTGCCACGTGAGTGCGTCTCACGTTCCGATGGGAAAAAGTGCTGGTGACCGGGGTGGCTTTGTAGGGACCCCTCAGCCTTAGCCTTCCCTCTGGGTATGCCTGGTCAAGCTTCTCAAAGACTGTCAGGAACCAATCTGGAGTCTAGAGTCTAGAGGTCTATAAAATCAGAAATATACAATAGTCATGAGTAATATATAATATACATATTATGTATATGCACGTTTATGTGCAGGTATGACTATACTAGGTGCCTTCATGTACCTTCCAAAGAGGGTGGTTGGTCATTGCAGGCTTCGTTCTTTTGAAGTCTCTCCCATCAGCCACAGAAAACATGATAAACACGACCATTTGCATCCAATTGCGTGGATTTATACCCACGCACTACTAGTAGTCCGAGATGGACCCGGTCCATATAGAAACGCGCAGACATTGTCGTACAATGACCTCTAGGAATTTGCAACTTTTGAGTTGAACATTACCCAGAGCCCTTCAAAGACGATTAGAACTTGTCGGGGTGGGGTTTCAGAGATGATCATTCGGTGCGTCCCCAACTGCAAGTTGAAGATTCCTTCACAGTCAAGATAGTCAACACATTCAAGACAACCGAGGTGGAAGATGCTGCTTGTGCCTATCAATGGCTCGTAAACTATGCTTCTAGGGACTGGGGACTTGCCAAGTCGTCTGCGAAGTTGTAAAGATGGTAAATAGCTTGAAGAAACTTTTTTATCTTTTTGGAAGGTCCGCGCCAGGAGTTTGTGTCCCATATCTATTTCCCAGTCACAAGAGTGATATGTTTTTATCATTTATTTTTTTCATTTTATTTTCAAAGATTCTTTTCACTCAGATTTTGAGTGCCAAATCACCTCACACAGGAAATGGAAATGTGAATCCTAAAGCCCTTTGAAAAAAGGACCCTTCAAAACTTGGCGATCCTTGCGGTCGATGCCAGGAGACTTCTGGTGTCGATCCACAGCAGCTTTATCTTTTTGGACGCTCACTTGGTGGCTGTGTTGCAGTCACTTGGATTTGGAAAGGGTGGGAAAATTGACTCCAAATAACAAGGTACAACAACTTTTTCCCCAAATCCTTTCCGTAAACCTCCCGGAGAAACAGTTTGCACCGCAAGATGGTTTTCACTTACCAAATTACGGTGGTGCTTTTTCTTTGTTGGAATGTGAAACATGTACTTTTACTGAAGGAGGTTTACGGTGTTCCTGAAGATGTGTAAGACTCTGAAATCCACCTTCAATCATGTCACCACCTGTATCGAAACGTTTGGTTTGTCAAAAGTCTTCCATCGAAAAATCGGACATTTGAAAATCCTGTGTTCATCCGCAGGTGCGGTTGGTCACCCATCTGCTGGGCATGGATCCTGCTGCCAGAAGTCCCCCCCAACCATTAGAGCTTAGCAAAGCAAGACTGCCACTACCGGCTGGCACCTTGGAAAATTTTCACCAGGAAAAAATGTTGAAAGAGTGGAGTATAGTGGAGTCGAAGTGGGAAACATGGGGGAAGTTTTGATTGAATCCAGAACCATGATGGATATTTTGTAAGGCAGGTGGAGAGTTGAGGCACATCCTAGCATTTTTTGAGGTTGATAGGGATGGTTTGGGGCGTTTGGAAGTCCAAAGAAAGACCAAAGGCTGAGGAATTGCTCTGGAAAAACCTGGCTAGAGGTGTTGACTTGCGTCTCATCTGGTTTTTCCTAGGTTCAGGACAATCGTTCAAGTTTGATGTTGACATTTATGTAAGAAGTGCCAGTACTGTAAAAGTTGCAACATGTTCTAACGCAAGCAGATTTCATATTATCTTAAGTTGAGATTCAATGAGAGTATTTTTTGGGGTAGGGCACATATCATATCAGCCGATGCGGACGTATTAACACACAATTCATCACAATCACGCATATCATATCTTTGAATCCTCAAACAACATAAATTGCATTTTTCAACTCGACCTATCCTCTTCAAGCATTTCCATTCGACCTACCCACGGGGTGTTTCCATGAGGTATTTTAATCGAGAACTCTCCTTCAAGTATAGCAGATGTGGCGACGCATCTGATGCCCTTCCTCAAGTGACTCGGAATGTAGCCACAAGGTGATAGAAACAATGGTTAGCTGAAACATCTGTAATTTGTTGGTACATGCTATTTATTTTATTGATTCTTCTTCTTGTTGTTGTTGTTGTTCTTGTTGTTGTTGTTGTTGTCGTTGTTGGTGTTGTTGGTGTTGTTGGTGTTGTTGGTGTTGTTGGTGTTGTTGGTGTTGTTGGTGTTGTTGTTGTTGTTGTTGTTGTTGTTGTTGTTGTTGTTGTTGTTGTTGGTGGTGGTGGTGGTGGTGGTGGTGGTGGTGGTGGTGGTGGTGGTGGTGTCCCGCACAAGGTAAGGCACAACTTTCAATGTCGTGGTGTGCAAGTGCAAGGAACGTCATCATCCCCACCCCTTCCCTTGTGCGTCCCGGAGAACCTCAACACCGAAGGGTAATATACCTTTGTGATTTTACGAAAAATGGTGGAGCTTCACTTCGAACTATGAAGTAGCAAACTTGTCGATCTGAGATTCCTATTCCATTCTGCGATGGTGATGGTGCTCACTGTGGAACTACTATGGGGAATCCTTTCAAATATTGGCCTCTGGTTTAACTCAATACACTGTACGTTGGGGAGCCCTGTCCCACTAGCAGTCAAATAATCTGTTCATTGTTGGTAGGGGTCCCTTGTTAACGTGTTGGGTGAGACAGGGATGCACTCACAAATATACAGCTCACAAGGGATGAGATTCTCCCATTCTGAAGCATACGAACCGTAAGCATTTGAGATTTCACAGCCATTTTCACCAAGTCTAGGTGATTGCTAACAACCTCACCAATCACAAGTGACTCGATTAAACCACATGTTGCTGAGGTGTTTGCCAAAAAGGATTTTGGCCTGGCCTGTATTGCTGGATGAATGGCGCAGCAATGACTGGCTGGACTGGTCCTTTGGTGTGGAAGGGCCCAAGGGATGTGGAAGGGTTGTAATGCATGCTGAGGGAGGTAAGATGTGGAGTTACAGTTATTGTTGATTGGGTGGAGGTACTGCTGAAGATCCGCACATGTCATTACAAGGAAGACTTGGAAAACCTTGATGATTTTTTTTGTCGATGCGGTTTTCTTTAACCCTCTACTCGTATGTTATTCTGGGATTTTCTGGGATTTTGGTTGGACTGCATCATTTGAAAGTGTCATCCTGGCTAGGTTTGCAAGAATCTGGGCATTAGACCCAGATTGAACTTGAGCTTTTTGAAACAACAGGAAACATGTAAGATATGTAATGCAAGAAGTCAGATGTCGTATGTTAATATTTCTTGTAGATAGTATAAAGGAGAGCTGTCCTTATTCCAGATATCAGAAAATGCTGATCCCACGTTTTGTTATACGTTAGATGTTAGATGAAATTAACCCGTTCGCACGACCCCAAGTTGTCCATTTGAATGACATTGCTTAAAGTGAATGCCACCACTTAGTGATGACCTCTACAAGTGCCAACCAAACTCTTGGTTCCCATCATGATGAAGCACTCATACCATTTCCATCCATTTGCTGTATCAGTGCACAACCAAATCAAGAGGTCCGGGTAAAATCAACGAGGTCCAAAGCCCAAAAACCCAAGTTTTGCCTATCATCACATCACTACGGTTGGTTGGGGAAGTATAGGGGGGAACTATAGTGACATAAAGATACATAAAACACATCACCCAGAGGTTGGAAAGCTCTGATTTTCGCATCTTTTGGGATATTTTCATGTCCTGGTTTTGAGTTTCCAAATCTCCTGAGGATTGGTCAAACCTTGTCCCTTGGCGTTTTCAGCAACGTATATCCTGATCCCGAAAGTTGGGTAATTGGGGAAAAAACACAAACAATCACCGAGATGCTGTATGTGCTCTCCTGTTTTGGAGCCATGACTAAAATTATGTACACAGATGTATATACTTGTATTGATTTAATATTTATAGGGATATGTTGTTGTTAGTGGTTTCTTTCTTGCATGATTCCTTTCCCTGAAAGAAATCATCACCGTGAGGATTGGAGGAACAACATGGGCCATTCAAATGAGTAGCCTTGCTGTCCGTTGCAGTCAGACCTAATGTGGGTCACCCACCTAAAACAGCTATTTTTAATCACACCTAAGACCATGTATTCGATCATTTATTCCCATGATTGCAGATGTTTGATCCATTGAAGTCTCTTCAAAACTAGCTGTTCCTAAACAATCCTTTCCTCACAGTCCTAAAATTTCAATGTGGGATTTTTTCATGGATTCACTTTCCCCTACCGTTCAAGTACGACCTGCCGACCTGCTGTTTGCTCCTAACTCCTGGCCTTCAAAAGGTCCAAAGAGCAGCGGTCCCTGCGCCTTTGTTTGCTCTCGGCCGTTCATGACAAGGCGAGTGGATTGGAAAGGAACGAGTCCCCTAAAGAAACACCACCAAATCATGGCGCTTTGGAATTGAGGTTGGAGAATTCATGAGAATTCTACCCCAAGCTCAATGTACATAACTTTATCCAAGTGATTTTTTGTCTCTTCAAATTAGGTGGCCAGAGGTGGCCTGAATTCCAATGGTTTCCTGAAAGGTTCTAGGTTTTTAGTCCTGGTATGTCCTGGTACCATGTCCACAAGAGGACTCCAATTTGGGAGAGCATTGGCAAGGTGAATCTCTGAAGAGTTCAGCCACTAGGTGGGGAAGGTAACTGATATGTCAACAACTCCGTTATTCAAAAGCAAAAAGTCAATATTGATTATTATATAATCCAGAAATGTCAACAACTCTGTTTTGTTTGCCAACTAAGTAGAATATTGTAATCCATTTTAGTAGTGGGATAAATTCATGGATAAGCTACCTCTGTCAAGTGATCGTGATTCAGCCAGGTGGTGCCAGTTTCGTGTATGGAAGAGTTGTTCAGAGTGGGGTCACGTGGCAGCAGAGACACCGGAGGAGTGGCTGCGGGTGAATGGCAAAAAATTGATGAGACCCATCCATGATTGCCATTACATAGTACAGTGACTACAGATTTTTTAGATGATTCAATAATATATCTGTACGTATGACATAGATGTACCACAAGATACCGCAAATACATTATCGATGATGATCTACATAAACATCTAGAGTCGTCATTTATATAGACTACAGATAGTCTTCCACCTGAACTATCGATGATTCATCATACTGTATATGATTTTGGTGATTTTCTAGTACCACCATTTTTGATGTTGGACATGCAAAAAAACGAGAGTACGAGACTTCTCGTTGATCCTGCAGTCTTCAGCTCCGAGAAAATCAGAGTCAGCCATCCATCCAAATCCCAAAGTCTTCCGACGATGTTGTTGGCATTTTCTGATTTATCTCTCTAGTTTGGTGGGTCCACATCCTGCTACCTCCATTTTTTGTTGCCGAGGTTTGGTCCATCTTTCCGAACCAAGAATCACATTTTTTTTGTGAGTGAAAAAATCATGCTGCTTTTTTTTTCACGAAACTGGCATTAAACTCAGCCATCTTCCACTATGCCATAGTGAGCTTCCACAACTTCTAAGGCTTAACTTCAAGGATCTGGTGATTCCGTTTAGCACCTGTCAATAACCTGTAAGTGCCATTTTTTGGAAACCAAGGCAAAAACATCAGAGTCTCGATGTGTCCTTCCATAGTTTCCAAAGGACCTTGACTGCGGGAGAAATGGGGGTTGGGGAGTGCTTCCTTAGATGGAATTGCTTTCCAGGTCTTTTTGAAGTCATTATATAAGGATGAAATCTCGGACAACAAATCTTTGTCTCATCAAACTTTTTGAAATTTGAACATATATCAAAAATGTATGGACATGACATGCCTAATTTGTTATGATTGAAATCTGTGAATCACGCTTGTTATTCGGATGTTTTCAGGATGCTTTGTTCCGGAATTTAAATCAAGTCCCTCCTCGCAGGGGCGAGCACATGAGTACCTACCTGTTGGCGGGCGAACGATACTGGCAAGCCCTTCGAATCTTCCTGCAACGTGAGTGAAGCGTGGCAGAGGTCAGAATTCAATTTCCAATAGCTTTCTTTGGACACGTGCGTCATTTTTCAGCTAATTCAGCCATGAACTACAAGCCTCTATTGAATCTTTAATATCTTTAATGCTACATGTATGAACATCCAATGAACAATTCTGAGAGCCACAGCAATTTCAGGGAACTTGCAACAATCTCAGTGAGAAGATCATGGTAGGAATGCACGCACTGCGCCATGAAGCCACTATTGGCAGTCTAAAATGCTTAGCGTCAAAATCGCTCTCCAAATCCTGCGTATTCGTGCGATGAAAACGGTGATGATTGTCCTTTGAGTCAGGTAAAGATTGCGGACAAAGAAGCTTTTTTTGAGTATAAACTGTGCTATGGATATAATTCTACTGTTTATGGGCAAAGTCCTGCACGACTGTACTCGATATGCTTGAACTACTAATTGTGGGGATATGGCATGTTTACCAAATCAACTGCTTCGCCGGATTTGGTTCCTCAACTTCTCAATCTCCAAGTAAAGGTTTGTGGATGTTTGTGGGTATTCCAATCGAATGACACGAGCCATTGGACAATGCACCTTCCATTGCAGGATGATGGGACTTGTTGGGTGATTGACCAGCCATTGTAAGCGATTATCTTCCATTTGATCTTCCTGTACCTCTCTGAACACACGACATCGCTGGGGTTTGGAGATATCAACAACGAATTTCGGCGCTGAAACCTAGGGTCCCTACGTTTCTCTCGTTTTCCACAGGGGAACCATGGGGGGAGAAGGTCCGGGAGGGTCGGGGAGAGGAAAGGGAGACAGGTTTCGGATCCAAGGCGAGGGCGGTGTGGCCCTGCAAGGTGCAAACTTGCGCGTGAAGCAGGCCCGCAATGCTGAGTCAGGAGAGCAACTTGACATGCGCCATCTTGCTGTCTTTGATGGCAAGAAGGGAAAAGGCCACGAAGTAGGAAGCCCTTAAGTCATTTTCGTTCTATTACAGTATTCGTAGAGGGATGCTCCCGTACTTGGCCTTATTTGTGGGAAATCCAGGTGAAATATGATCAAATCCACCTACTATACACCCCCGAAAACTAACATAGATACCCAAAATGGATGTGACTCCTTCTAAAAGTAGTCATTTTTTGCATCTATGTTAAATTTCAGGGGTGTATTTTACCCAGAAACTCAAGCAATACATCGTTACTATCTCAACGAGTCAACTCTGAATCCCTTTGACTCACGACTGAGCACAAAGTTGCTGGACCGCTTCTTTAAGGACGATCTACTACCTTCTGAATCCGTGAAATTCCAAACAAATTATCTGAAACCACCATGTTTTGTAAAGCAATGGATGGGATTGGCATGTTTGGCTATGAGTCAGCTTCTTGCATCTTAGTTCCCGCAACGACGGCAAAGTGTAGGATTCTTGTCTACGTATTCTTCGAGGCAACAGAAAAGATCGTCATGTCATACTGGCCGAAATCGCAGGGAACACCAGCTGCAGAGGATGGATAAAACGAGATAAAATGAGTTTTTTTACCAAATCAACCGTATCTCTAGGACGTGGGGGCTGTTTGGAAAGATGTTCTCTACATCTCAGAGCTTTGCACCACTTTGAAGAAGGACGTTCCCTTGGGCCCATGCCCACGGGGCCCAACCAAAGATCGTCCTCTGAACCGTGAATCAGTACAGTATTAGTGAAGATTCAGCACCAAAGCTGATGAAGCTGACAAGATTGACAAAACAACAAGAGTCAAAAAGGGGGTGAGCATGGGTGAGCATTTTTCAATAATTACTCGAAGTTTGCGTGTAAAAATGTATGATATATTTCATATATGCATTGAATTTGTTTGATTATATCTACGCGATTTTATAGTTATATATAGTGTATATATATATATATATCATATATTATATACATGATATATTGTTTATCTTGTATAGTATTTATAAAGTGTTGAAAATGATATTTGATGATATTTCATGGTCTTTGATGATCTTGATTCTATTTGCTCTTTTTTGTTCATGTTTGAGGAGATCCCGTTTTTGAGGAGATCAGACTATGACGATTTTTCATCAATTGCACAACCCAAATGAGAGGACTGAGGGCCCCATCACTTCAAACCAATGCCACTGGAAGCGGCCGAGGATGGCCCGGGTCTGGCCTTTCATCGACACGAGAGAAATTGGTGCCTCGGGACTGACTTACCATTGGGGACAGCCACCAATTTTTAGAACAAATTTTGGATTTGGTTGGAAAAATCATGGTTGCTTTTTTTCTCAATTTTTCTTTGTAGTGTCGATGCATGTTTTTTTTTTTTGCAAGCTTGTTGAGTTCTTTGTTTCTTTGTTTCTTTGTTTGTTTGTTTTGGTGATGAACCAATGTCAAAGATGTCAAAAAGGGCATGACATGTGCCCCACTGACATGGGTTTCAAACTGTTGCCGACGTCCGAGTAAGGCTGCTACTTTTGACGGGTACCAAGCGCTGGTGCCCCCTGGGGGTGCAAGTGGAGATTTGTTTGGAATTTCAGCAACATGAAACGTACTTATATGTGTATACATATATATACATACTTTAGAACTTGCTGT
>DF245246.1:0-19393 GCA_000507305.1 Breviolum minutum Mf 1.05b.01 | reverse complement strand
TACACATGTATTTTAACACATCCATCCATCCATCCATCCATCCATCCATCCATCCACTCTCCCATGTGCCGTGTCGCTGCCGTTGACCGTGTCAGCTTTGCAAATCAGCCCCGTCGATGGGGCGGGGAAGTTGATGTTGGACTCCTGCGAGGTAGGCAAACTCTGGAAGATCAAGCCAACCATTAAGGGCGAATACTTGGAGCCTACTTAGAAGCCCTTGAAAAGGGGATTGGGAAGAAAAAAATACCCACTATCACTATGAAAGGTGTATATGGGGTTGACTACTAAGGGTACATGTACAATCCCAACTTGGAAGATCATGGCAGTGACTTGGATACATGTTAGGATGCGACCCTGCTGATAAGGTAAAAATAGTTTGTAAGAAAGGGGTCCAGCAACCCGATCGTTACGGGACAAAAACGATCACCATGGTTATTAAAAGAATATTAGTTCCAATTTCAAGGGACCCTGGAATTGTTGATTAGAAACAACTTCCTGTAATTTACAACAAAATGTCGCTCCAGTAAGTTCCTGGTTGTCCAAGACGTGTATTCGCTTGAGTCGAAGGCTTGGACGTAGCAGGATTTGGCGTCTGAAGATCGCGAGGAATGATTCGGTAATTGCAACGTCCTTCAAAGGAAGAACATGTGCATTGCGAATGAAGCGACCAGTGGTGGTTGTTGCTTCCAACCAACCGACTGCGCACGTAGCGCGAGTTGTTGGAGCGCCGCCGATTGTGAGGCCGGCTGCAGTGTTTGCTGCAAAGACAGCTGCTAGTGCAGCTGCTGACTGATCTCCTTCGAGAACTCCAACTTCCCCGCCAAGGCGAGTATAATGCATACGCGAGGAGAAGACAGAAGCAATGACTTGAGTAGTCAAATCGGTAGTGCCATGTTTCAACATTTTGAAAGACAAATAAGATAATTCATGCCTGGAATTGTTGACGAACTAAATCCTTACTAAAATCATCTTTTCGGTTGAAGACGGTTCAAAAAATTGTCGACAAAAGGACTTCCAGGGCAACGTTTTTTTTGGGGGTAAATCACGGTGAGTTCGTAGGAACTATAACTATACCCTGAGGATCCAGGTATGTGCTAAGAGAGGGATACCTTGAATCCTACTCTATAGGGATGGGTCTGGATTCAAAGGGACTAGCAGGAAGTATATAGCACGTAAGCTATTAGTGTTTCAGTGCAGTAAGGTGGCCTAATCAGGCATGGCTGCCTTGAACAGTAAGATCATCATAGGTCATGCACCCAAACTAGGTGGTGGTTTCAACCCATCTGAAAAACATTAGTCAAATTGGATCATTTCCCCAACCAGGTAGGGGTGAAAATATAGAATATTTGAAACCATCACCTAGCAAATGTCGTACATGTACTGGGTCTTGATTGTCACCCTCAAATCGAACTTTCTAACTATTGTTCCTAACCATTCCGGGAGACATCAAGTTGCTTAGGCGAAAAAACACAAACAGGGGGCAGTTGTCAATTGACTTGCATTGTTGTTGCTGTTGTTGTTGTTGTTGCTGCTGGTGGTAGTAGTAGTAGTAGTAGTAGTAGTAGTAGTAGTAGTAGGTAGTAGGTGGTAAGTAGTAAGTAGTAAGTAGTAAGTAGTAAGTGGTATGTAGTAAGTAGTAAGTAGTAAGTGGTATGTAGTAAGTAGTAAGGAGTATGTACACAAGTAGAACGTAGTAAGTAGAGAGTACTATGTTTTGCTTTTTTGAAATATTGACTAGTTTAGTATTAGTAGTTGGAATAAATCAGTAATTACATAGGAAAAGTAATAAGTCGTAAGAGTTGTCGTTGTTGTCGTCGTTCTTTTCGGTTACGGGGGTGGCTGCCATACTACCAGCTCTACAAATGCTTGGCAGTGGGGGGTACCTCAAGGGTGATTTCATCCCTCAAGGATTCGGAGATTCGGAGCATTGTAAACCACCAATGAATCACTGATTGTCATTGATTGATTAGACCACCAAACCATTGGTTCAAAGACCATCAAATCAAGAATCAAGGATCGAACCAATCATGAATCATTGATGAATCTACAGTATCAAATCTGGCTAAAAAAAGACTACAAACCTCTCATATACGTACTTACTGTATCTTAAATATATAAGATGTAAACCTCTTCGGTCATCGCAGTATCACCAGATTTTCTTCCGTGTCCAAATCTTGTAGGGAAACCATCCCTTAGTCGTTTAAGGGGATATCGAGGTACTGAAGGAAGAACTCCTGCACCTCTTGATAGGTAGGTTACACCATCATTTAGCAAGGTTTCAAGACAACACATCCTAGGTGGTTCAGGATTGCTTCCATCAACAGTACTGAGCTTTAAGAAACAAGAGAAACGAACCCTACCAAAGCCTAAGTCTCTTGCACAAGGCCAACTATGCTCATCAACCCCCCCAAAACGCCCAGTCCGCGGAGAATAATGCAGCCACATCTTTGTTGGCCACCTTTTTCGGCTCGGCAGATCTGGAACTCAGAACTGGTCTCTTCGTGTCAAGTCAAAGAAATTAATGCAATATATCCTGGTGGTCACTGTTACTGAAAGGGGGCCACACCCAACAAATATACTGTTGTGGGGAAGAATGGGACGCTAAAAATACACAGGAAGTAGAGTTGTAACTCTTTAGGGAAATCTATGGATTCTGTGACAACGGGCATCCCTAGTTGTAGGGTAGGTTATGACAAGTATACCAGTAAACCCCACTTAACCACAAATTGTGCCGGGGTCGATCAACTCCTGGTATTGGGGATGGTCATCCCCTTAATGACGGGAACCCTTATGATGGGACATATAGATCTCTAAAGTATTTGGTTAAGTTTATCATTTACACTCCCCAAAACTAACATAACACCTGAAAATGGATGATTGGAAGGCTAGTTTCCTTTTGGGAGGGCCCATTTTCAGGGGCTATGTTAGCTTTGGGGAGGGTAACACTACAGGAAGAAATGGGAGTTGATCGATCCAAAAACACACTTCACCTGTCGCCATGTCGCCAGCAAGGTTTTCGAAACAGAACTCCAGGATGCTACGTAGCTGGGACAGGGAGATTCGCCGACCGGAACATAACAACACAACAACCAGTTCAACCAGTTTTTTTGATAAGGCAACTAAGAGGATTTCTAGAAAACACTGAGAGAACAACCAATTTTGATAAATGGTTGGATCTGTTATATAAGTTGATGGCAACACAACCAGCAAGTTGCGGGAAAAGAACCTGGTCCGGTGTTAAGAACATGGTGCTGCAGCAATACCAAGTTGCTCTGTGTATGTTGTAACTTGTTGCTTTCCAACAAAATTCAACAACTTGCAATTGGTGCCCAAGCTTGGAACATGAACCTGAGGCCACGTGTAGAATGCCAAACCACCAACCCAAAAAAACACAAAGAATCCCTACACATAAGGTTGCAAAATTAGATTGTTCCTCCCCTATGAGCCTTCTCAGGGGGAACTCAAACAATGGCACCTACTGTAAATCCCTCCAAATTGCCAGCAACATTTGCATCAGGTTTGATCACCCCCGCAAAATGGGTCCCATTTACATCCTCGAAAACAAATGACGAAAAGAAACATGAAAATCACCTGGTTTGAAAAGAAAAAATCATCTGAACCATTCAAACCTCCATTGTTGAGTTCCAAGCCGTTAAGTTTCAGAGGATATATCGATAGGCATCCTATTGTCACCATAATGATCAGGGTATATCAGGGTCCACATCCTCAGGTATTTGGGCCCAGTTTCTTTATAAGATTGATAAGGTACCCAACGACCCCCTGCTTCTTCCTAACGTCGAGTGATAGTCACTGTTCCACCAAAACATCCATCTACTCCAACCCACCCCGTCCTGTCCCCGTCCGTCCCGTCACGTCCGTCCCGGCCAGCCTGGTTGTGCCAGGCTGGAAAAATATCTGGTACACCCTGAGCGCAACGGAGCAACTAAATCTGCAGGCGAATTGCGTGAAGTGTCAAAACAAAACATGTGAAACATAGCAAAGAGAACAGGTTCACACAAAAAATGAAACAAATAATCCAACTGCAAAATTGTCTTAGATTATTGTTGTCTTCATCATTTTTGTTAATGTACATATGTAAACAACCATCCTGGGGCAAATAGATTGTGGTTTATAGATTCAATTTCCTTATGAAAAACAATAATCAATTCAATATTCTATTGATCTTCAAGGATGGTTTTATATATCGAGTCATCATCTCCGTTGTCCCATTCGATGTGGGACATCCAAGCCCGAAGTCAGTCAGAGAAAAAAAAAATGCTTCCCCTAAAATCCTTGGAACCCAATTGACCTCTATTTTTTGTGAGGAAAAAAACCAACACAAGGCCGAAACTCCGAAATTCCAATCAAAACAAAGGGCCACAATTTGGGTTGTACATTTTGGGGAATTCAGGTCGTGTGATGCCGTCGTACTGGTTGGTAAAATAGAGATCCTTATATTAATTATATTGGTTTATGAAACAATTTCATATACCCTCCAGGGAACTAACATATCCCCCCAAAAATGGCATTTTGAAGATGATTTTCCTTTTCCCAAAGGTGGGATATGTTAATTCCCTGGAGGGTATAACTAGGTAGTATAATCTCTTGTATACAGCAATTAACCAAATATCATCTGACCATTTCTCGGTGTTGTCCAAATATATCACCCTGAACCTCGCTCCACTTAAAGAGACGGAGAAACCGTGCTGAGCTCGGCAGTGACCACCACACCAATGGCCTCAGTTAAATTGGAAAAAATCATGGCGTTGGGTGGACCAATGCACAAAACAGAGATTACCTGCATACATATTCTAATATGTGTAAATTTGTATATGTGATTTATGTGTGTATTTTGGAACTGTGTATAACTGTGTGTATTTAAGTGTGTATGTGTACATAGATGTGCGTAAATGCACATCAAGAAGTACTATGACAACGTGTTTAACATTAACCACAGTTTGGGTGGTGGTTGGGCCACACTCTGCTTCATCTTCTCCAGGTAGGCCGTTTCGTGGGAACCTCCCACTCTCCTCTCTGCAAACACCCCAGAACTGCTCCGCGAACTTTGTCATGTTGCTCAGAAAGACATTCATGTCAATCTGAGGGTACAAGAAATCTCTCTGACAAACTTCATGTTCTGCCTCCACACGGCAGCTGCTCCACCATGGCCTCCCTTGCCACCACCAGTAGTGTAGACATCTGCACCCCATGGCTCCACGTAGGGCTGCCCCTTGTGGCCTCACTGTGAGAGGGGATATTTATTCCGCAATTCCTTTGGCTGCCTCCCTTGCCTCCCTTCTCTTGTGGGTAGGGTGCTGACATCTCTTGGACAGCTACTAGTCAGTTGAAGCATGTTGACACATGAATATCTTCGCACAGAAGTATTTGTTCTCGTCACTCCCTGAAACTGAAAGCAGACCCATGGCGGTCTGGAAGCTTTCCCAGAAGAAAAGTCATCTTCCAACCCCCTCGATTATTTATTCAGGAAAGAGACTATTCAATTTCATGGATGTTGAGAGACATGTCGCAGTTGCTTCACTGACGGCATCGAACGAAGCTAAGCACAAAAAAGATATGTTTCAGGTCATAGTTGACCTTATGGATTGAAATTCCATATGGTCAACATACCAACGGAGAGACTCCACATTATTTTCACTCCGCCTCCGAAATCTCCAGCAACCAAAAACGACAAAAAAAAACAGGACCAATGCCCTTGCTGAACATTCTGAGGTGCCCAACGGCAGTGAAGAAGAAAATCACTGTGCACCTCAGTGATGATTGGATGTATATCACAGGCAAATGGATATCAACACCCCAAAACGCTAGCATGACAATGCAAAAACAACCATTTGAAGATGTATCTCCTAATAAAAAAATGTTCTTGTTTTATTGTCATGTAAGTTTTCGGGGGTGTACCTACATGAAATACTCAGGCGGAAATGTTCATAAAATCTAGTAAATGCCAGAATATCTGTGGATCTTCCATTCATTGCGTTTCCCACACGATGTTGGAAATAGATACCAATGTAGAATTTGTTTAAAAACACCAAAATATGAACTTTGTTGCCAAGGAGCATGAGAATCACACAAGGGCAGGCTGCAATTCCACCTCCGGCTCATGAAAGTCAAAAACTACGGCTCACATGGACCGGGAGTTGGATTATGGGAATCATATTCTTGAAAAATGAATCCGTTTGAGGATTGTGGGATTGTTGGGCTAGAGGATTTAAACAAAAAACGCATTTCCAGTATGAATTCTAAAAAAAAAGTTCAAAAATTACAATTGACATTGCGCATCACATTCAGTCTACTAGTCACATGTGCAGTAGCTGCGGTTTCCAGCAACAATACCTCCGTGCCACTGAATTTATCAACTTCAGCTTCTAGGAAAAAGCGGGGTTTTATTCCAGTGCCACGGTTTAAAAACAATCAAACATGAAACCTCAATGTCAGAGATTTTTGTTACTTCTTCTTGTATAGTTGTATAGTCTCTCATTTCGCTATGTGTCTTTCAAGGACATTGAGACTTTGAGGTTTGGGAAGTCAACTTTTGGTCCCTAAGCTGCTAGGAGGGCGTTGGAAAAAACCATCTTGAAACGGACCAGTTGCCAACAAAAAAGAGTTGCTACCCGTTCAGCTCCTCATTTAGTATATGTTACTATAACCATTATTTATGCTACCCTGTGCTCATGACTAAGCACCAGCTGTATATTTAAACACTAGGTTTTTTCATCTTTTCTGTAGTACTTGGGCGCCATGTGCTCCAACAAATCTTCAACGAGAGGATTTTAAAACCTTCAACCTGAGGTCTGAACTCATCAAGTGGAAGAGCAACATGTGCATTACACCGTCCTGCAGGGAAGGATATGGCAAACATACAGAAGCCATTGAACTATATTGGGTGTCTTGTTGGTGGTTTCAGCCCATTCGAAAAACATTAGCCAACATGGTAATCTTCCCCACGTAGGGGTGAAAATAACAAATATTTGAAACCGCCACCTAGGTGTGTGTGTATGTATGTATGTATGTATGTATGTATGTAAGTATGTATGTATGTATGTATGTATGTATGTATGTATGCATGCATGCATGCATGCATGTATGTATGTATGTACGTAAATATGTATGTATATCATGCATCTACTAAACAATGTTTATGTAAATGAACGTGTAATGCTTGCTTGCTTGCTTGCTTGCTTGTTTGTTAGTTAGTTAGTTAGTTTGTTTGTTTGTTAGTTTGATTGTTTCAGTTTTTGCATGTATACCCTTGATGGTGTTGTCTTTCGAATGGAAACCCATGCAGGAAGGATATCTGTGCAGCATGAGAAAGGACTACCATCTATGATCAATGGATTGGTGTTGTTCTGGCTAAAATGGGTAAGAAACATAGAATCGCACATTTTACAGCAAATACCATGTTACCGTACGTTACCCACCTATGTAAAGTGTTGCCTATGTTGTCGGGATCCTGTCCCATGCCATCCTCACTGGGTTCACCATGGATGATGATATTCAATGTCACAGCTTTCAACATCTTCCTAATACCTGATGATTGAAAAACGTTTGGGCCCTGAAAATGACATTCCTGTAAGCAGTAGTTTGCCCTGTTTTGGTTTAATTTACGTTTAGGTCCGCCCTGAAACAACCATTCCAAGGAATTTGTTTTACCTTGTCAGTGGGGTCTCCGCTTCCATATTGTATCTATGTGAATGACAGCGTCACCCCCCGTCACCTGTTATGAGCAGGGGCCCATAACTCCACTGAAGGGGGCTTCTACCCTAACCCCAGTTAACTAGTAGGGGCTCATCGTCTAACAACCAAATCACACAATGAACTAAGAGTTTGGTTACCACTCCATCCACTTGATCTGCCACTCCATCATCTCTCTCCGTCCTTCTTTTGCTTCTTTTTTTGCTGATCCTATGTTGCATGCACAAACGGTGCGCGTTGACACCATATCATGAGGATGCTTGTGGTAGCAAATTGGCACTACCACAATTGACACCATATCATTGAGGTAAATGAATATACCTGCCTTGAAATCCCCCAGGAGACACATTTACAGATCTGTAAGTGGTTCCGCAACACCACACTCCATGATGGGACAAGTTAAACCATGCAAGGTACTACAACCAGCTGGTGTACCCCTGATTTTATTCCTGACTGTGTTCAAATGATTCAAATAAGCAAAATTGCCCCATCCTCTTTTTTTTTAAATTTGGGGGACTAGATATTTCAACTACGTTCCATGTCCATTCCGAATTCATTAGGAATCGGATTCGAACAGGGAAGGGAATGTATAAGGGACATCAAAACAAACTAAAAAAAAGAAAGCACACGAAAAGTACCTCAATTTTTTTTGTTGGCACCATAACAAACAAATTAAGGCAAAACATGAACATCCTGGAAAATGAACATAGAAAAACCTACAAATCACTCAATTCAAATGGAAAAACCATCTTCCAAACCTCCATTTTTGGGTTCCAGGCTAAGTTTTCCAGGGTGAAATTGATTGTGTTTTCAAAAAGTCGCTTTCGGTTCGATCATTGGAAATCCTGGAATCCATCCTTTTTCTTAAAGCACTCTTTGGTTTCCATCTCTTCGACTCAGGACCCATATAGGTCAGGGTTTTTCAGTGGGTTTTTTGGGTGTCAGTATGAACACCCCAATTGAGGCTTGTTTTGTCCTTCCAAAACCCTTCACTTACCTTACTAAAAACACAAACAATTTTTACCACACCAAACATCCAAAATCCCTCCCACGGCTCTAACTCCAAATCACCTCGAGGGCTGCTACACCTTGACCACCTTGGCAATTGTGGCCAGTGACTTTGGATTGATGTTTCCATGAGGCCTCACTGAAAACGAACAGTTCGTTCCCTCCGAGCATCTAACCAAACCACAAAAAACATGTGTATGTATAAATATATATAGCAATGCAACAAGCGCCTTTGATGAGAGGAGTTTTTTCGTATTTGTTCCCTTGGAGGGTAGCTCGAACTTGGATAATTTTCAGAAGAACAGGATAATCATGTCAACTATATGAACCATTTACTGTTACTTCGAATCTGGACGATCGCAAAATAATTCATAAGATCAGGACCTTATCAATCATCTGATTTCAATTGATTGACAATTTTGAGTATCGCAAAAAAAAAACATTATTCCTATTCCTGTTTGCAGAGTTATTATTGAGTTCTTGTTATTTGGAGGGTCCAACCGTTCCACTGTCCCTATGTCACCACGGCGGATGTTTTCCCGACAAAAAATTGTTTCCTTCTGGGCAGCCGCCGGCTCTGAAAGGGTTCCCACAATAGACTTACCAATACCAAGATATTGATAGAATCATTGCAATTTAATATGATCCTTATATGGGTGTTTCCTAAAATGGTGGTACCCCCAAAACACCCCAAATGGTCATTTTTAGTAGGAAAAACCGTGGTTGTTGGGTACCGTCATTTTAGGAAACCCCCATATATTGACATTAGATTGAAACCAATCAAATCTAATCAAACATGTAGTATATTTATGACATACATGCAAGCATTAATGTAAAGTACAATGATGCGAATGTCTAATCATAACCTTTACACCTCAAAAAGTCGCTGCAAATGACCACAGCATCACTCAGATTACTTAAGAACTGTACAATCATCTCTGCTTGGGCCATGGTGGGCCCCTACTTCTACCTGGTGACTTTGTGCCCACCTTGCACCTTTATTGACTTGGACTCAAGAAACACCAACTTCCCAGCACCAGAACATACACGAAATGACACCCACGACAAAACTCAACCAATTGGGAACATCATGCAACATCTGGTAACATCTGGTGTCCAGGCAGCTGAATCAAACAAGGTACTGGAGATATCAACAATGCGCATCTTCACATTTTCCTTGCGCTGCTCCACAACCTTGGTAGTCCGAAAATCCACGGTCGGTCATACGGCGGATTTCCCAACCATTTTTGAAAAATCAGCAAAAGGCAACTTATATAAACAACGGGCAACGGCTGGCTGGTTGATTGATAAGGATCCTTGCATTGCAATGGTATATATATATATATATATATTATAATCCGTCATGAAACAGTTTTTCATCCCCTGTACAATGTACATAGGCAGGGTTTTGGTCACGAGCCTAAAAATACCCCCTTGGAAAAGGGAACTCACCGACCCAAACCACCAATGTTTGGGTTTCATGTTAATTTTTGGGGGTGCTGGATTTGATGGTGCAAAATAAAATGTCAATCGTCACAAACAAAACAGAATTCCCTCCAAAACCTTCCCCAAAAAGTTCCACCTCACTATGGAACTAGCCATTGTTATTTCACAATTTTCTGTCATGTTCTATTTGTCCAACTTCTACTGTCGAATATCAGCATGATCAACACAGCATTGGTGTCATTCATCCTCATCCATGCCTGTATCACCTCCCAACATTAACCAGCAATGGGCTTCCCAACCACCAGCAAAGGTGGAAGGAGCAGCAAAACCTCCGGTTTTTTGCGCAGATAAAACATCTCTGAAGTCTGAAAAACACTTGGGCAAATTGATGTCCAACTTGGTGGAGTCCGAAAACGAGGGATGATTCACCATTATTTCAACAGGTTAGTCATTATATATATAATGTATATAACGATATATACTGATACCCTGATACCCCTGATGTTTAACATAGACCCTTAACAATGATGGCTTTCAAAAAAGACCCCGTTCCTTTTGGCTGTCGGCAACTTTTCAGGGGGCGGCGAGCTCTTAAAAACCCCGAACCTCCAGCACACTGCACCTTTACAAGTTTCAGATGGCTGCAAAAAAAACACCCCGGAAAACTAACATAGACCCCAAAAATGATAGTTTCCAATATAAATCTCCTTTACCAGTGGTCCCTTTTCAGATGCCATGTCAGTTTTGCAGAGGTGTAATCTTTGAAACTGGTGATGATATACAACACCGAGGATTCTAGTGCTACACATAAATAAAGGCAGCCACATGACTCCACATGACTGAGTTCCCCTCACCAAAAAGAAGGCGCACATCACGCAAAGGCCCATGAACATCCTGCGTTTGCCGAGCCCGTCATTTTCATTGTTCAGACTGCGGGCACTTCCAATCACCAGGTATTGGTAAGGGCCCATGTCACTTCACAAAAATAGGGGTGAAATAACTCCAGTGAAACCCATTTATAAGGCCATTTATCAGGGTTATAACACCATTTATAATTTATAACTATACTAGGGGCCCACCTTGTGATGATGAATTCTGGGGGCAATTTCGAGAATCTGCTCTTTCCAAAAAAAAAACAGCTCGCAGCTCAAAGTTTCGGCATCTTTAAAACCACAAAGATCCCAAGCGAACTAGTTTTTGGTTTGAAAGCACCAACAACTCCGGGTGCCATACCCCATAAAAGGAGGGTCCAGTCCATCAAACCAAGGCTGACCTTTAAATGAAAAAATAGATCTAGTTTCATGACTAGATCTTGGACTTAAGGCTTAAGGATGGCTTACATTGAGATTCAATTAAGGTCATATAGATGTATACATATTAATATATATATAATCTACTTCCAAGCTATACCATCAACATCCATGAACGTATCACCAAACATAACCATTCAACAAGTTTTGGTAGGATCAAATGTGACAAGGTTTTTGCTATCAGCTGCGGTGTTTCCTGCGATTTTGTCGGAGTCACAAGGATCACGATCGCATCCTATAGAGGGACTACGAAAAAACTATCCCACCATATCAAAAAAACACTTCAACACAATCTGCCTTTTTCAGGGGGATCCTTGAAAACACCTCAAGGTATGACTACTTGGAGGATCATCCCAGGACTTGTAAGTGGTTAGGATCACCCTCATTTATAAACATAAAAAGGCCATTCGGAAGGGGTTCCACAACCCAATTTGGGGGACTTACGATCACCATGACCATCATAACCACTTACGAACTGGGATGATCCTCCAAGTATCCCACCGTATCATACTGCGTTAGCTCATTGGGAATCCCATTTGGTGACATATGATAGCTATCATACACTTTTTGAACTTTGCTGCATAAGAGGAGTCCCTCGCTGCAATCCTTGCATCAATTTGTTGGGTGAAACCTAATTAAGATCTGGCCGCATAACTGCTTCCGCTCGGATCGTCTCAAGGGCTGCATTCGCAGCACCAAGCCATAGATCCAATTCGGGAGTTTCGACCATTCGGCAGGATCGGGAATTTCGGTCGAGCTGGTCATGGATTGCCTGAGCCAGCGCTCCTGAAAACTGTACTGGGTACTCTTTTAGTACCGACGTCCTGAAGCTGCCAGTGGAGTCCACACCAATGTACTCCTTGGAAGGGGGAGTGTAGTCTGTCTTCCAGCTCCGCATGGATTGTACTAAGCGTGGGCACCGCAAAGCTGCAATCCCAGTGCGCTTCCAAGCCTTTGCGCCAAAGAGCCCCTGAGGCACACAGTGAAGTCTCATCTCTGGTAGTTGCTCCAATAGACGAAAAATCGGAAGGCGCCAGACCGACACTCGGGACTCCTCTTCAGGGATCCACGGATGCTCTGAAAGAAAGGTTCCACCCGTCCTGTAAATCATCGCAAAGACCCACATGACCTCCAGCGCAAAGGTAGTACCCATGCGGACGTGTCGAAGCTCCTTGGTCGTGAGGTGTTGGATACCCCAAGCTTCTTCAGCTGTCCTCACTGGACGTGGCCAGCGCTTCGTGGCATCTTCGGGTTGATGGTTTCGGGCTTCTGAGTATGTGTTGCAAGGGCTACCCGCCAGCCCGGCAGCGAAGATACCCTTCTGCAAACCATCTCTCACTTTGAGCCACGCTGTTGAAGTCGGCCATAGATCTCCATACTCTTCATCAACTGCCAAATCCATGCTAAAGACTCTGATGTCATAGTCTTTGCCCATAGCCATACGTTGTAGATGGTCGTGGAAATCTCCATGACGTCTCCGTCCGGAGAACAAGTGGAGTATAAGGTAGCACTTCCGGCTCCTTGGCCACTGGTACATGGGGTATTCCGGGCTGTGGTTGGCATAGTCAATCTTGAGTGTGGAAATCAACGCATCATAGTCCTTCTGGTGGGTGTAGGTGGTCTCCACTGCAATGAGTCCTTTGCGAACTTGACCTCCTCGGGCTAGAGGTTTGTATATCGGCCTGTGCGGTTGTGGTCTATCTTCTTCAGCTTCCAGTTTTCGATAGATGTTGGCGGCCTGATCCCACTCAGCCTGAAGCTGTGGAAGTCCCATGGCCTCCGCAATCTCTAGATAAGCCTGCTCAAGACTCATCTCTNCCTCGCTCCTGTAGCTCACGCGCAGGGATGTGGAGATGCTTCCTCCGTGCCTTTTGGTCCAGCAGGGTCCATCGAAATTCCGCCTCCTTGAGCTCCACCTCATTGTGGACTGGGGGTGGTTGTAGTGGTCCACTGGCCTGTGCAGCATCCAAACGGTTGATCCCTTTGGCGCTGCTGGGTATAGTTGGTTTGTCGCCTGAGATCTCTGCAATCTGGGGGTCGAGGTGTACTCCTCGAGCCACGAGCGCTGCATAGCACTGATTTGCTGTGCCATCTCTTGGCATGTAAGCTAGATGTTGACGAACACGTCCCATTGTCCAGAATTGCTTTAGGCAATTTGGGCATGTGGTAGTAGGCGCGAGGCGGTACTCTGGGGCGTGGTAACCATGCTTCTTGTAGCGGTGAACTTGTAGTCCTCGAAGAGAGCTGAAGGTGTGTCCACATTCACATCGATGGCAGTCCTCTTGCACCAAAGCAATGCCAATGTCAAGGGGGTCGAAATTGTAGGTAACCACTGGCCTCAAAGCTGTGATGATGTCGTTGTGCCACCCTCGCACCTCGCTCATTGCATGCTCCTGTCTAGCTGCATGTCGAACTGCTTTCCTCACTTTTGTAGGCCATCCGTTGTTTTCATCTCGCCAGACCTGTGTCAATTGCTCCCACGTGATCTCATGACCCAAGTCGACCGCGTACACTGATCTGAGCCACTCTACATCTTTAAGGATCTGCGTCTTCCAGCTTGGGACCACATGTTGATGCTCAATTTCAATCAACTTGTGAAGAGTCTCCGGCCCTTCCTTCCAAAGCTTTGCCACATAGAGCAAACGAACTCTGGCCAGTCTTTGTCGAAGGGTTGGTAACTCATACTGGCTACGGATCTGCTCATCTGTGAGTGCTCCTGATGCAAACCCTGCAGCAACAACCTGCCGGATAGTTTTCATAATGAATCCTTCCAGACGGTCCAGGCTCCGTTTGTGAAGGTCGTGCCATAAAGCTGCCCCAAACAGTAGCTTCGTGAACACCAATGCATCCAGGAGCCGTAGCCTTGTAGAGGTCGAGATGTGTTTGTTGGCAAAGATTGGTCGTTTGAGTTCATTGTAAGCCGCACTGGCTTGCCCCAATCTTTGTCCCATCTCAACTGCATAACCTGCTTCCGGAGTATATATGACTCCAAGATGTTTGTAGGCACTCGCAATACGAAGATCAACTGTCTGTCCTGTTGGTTTTTGTTGCAAATCCAACAAAGGGATAGGGACCGTACTTTCTTCGCGGTGCATGAAGTGCTTGCGTAATGCTGGTGCACCTTTGCCTCTGAAGGTTGGGACGGCCACAGTCTTGCCTTTCTTGTAGTTGATAGTGAGGCCTTTTTTCTTGAAGATATGCTGGAGACGTTGCATAACCTTGATGGTGTTGGGCATTCCCGTCAGCTAAGACGGGGACGGCCAGATCGTCCGCCCAAGTCACCCCTTGCGGTCGAACTCCAATCCTTTCATACTGCTCTTGTATTTCTGGCATCTCCTCGAGAACTCTTGCTGTTTCGATGTGTGCGTCTGCCATAACAGCGTTCCATATAAGATCTGCTATTGGACTTCCTGGCCGACTGCCTCTTGTTGTACGAGCGAGTTCTTGCAGGTGCGGCATCTGGTACCACGTGTCCACGTGTACTTCTCGTAGGAGCTGCTGTAGATATTGTGGCGCTTTCAGTCGATGCAAAAAGCTTGGCAGCTTCATAGTAGCTCTCACAGCAATGGCGGCTTCACGTTCGACATGCTGCAAAACAAAGGGTAAATCTCCATTCTGATTGTCGCCAAAGAGAAGTTCTCGGATCACGTGGTGAAAGGCCGAAGAAATATCTACAAAGATGACGCAGAATGGCATATCTTTTGCTGCAGCGATTCTCGCAATCGAGTGGATGGTATGCCCGCCAAAAGCGACTTGTTGCCGTTCGAACCCGCCCAATTGCAGGTCTAATTTGGCTGGGCGCAGGACCGTCATGGTGCGTTGGCGCAACCATGCATGGAATCGTTTCGTGAAGGAGTTCAATAAGAGAATGCCACGAAAATTGGCAACATCTGTAACTGACCCCGACTTGTGCACTGGCACGAGCGTGCCACCTTTGGCTGCGAGGGGCTCAACTTGCCAACAGATGAATTTTGCCCACAAATCATGCATATATGGGGCAAGTTCAGGTGCTCCCCATTTCAGGTATTCTCCTGGAATACCATCTGGTCCTGAAGCTTTGTTGGCTTGTGCTCCACGGAGTAGGTTCTCAGTCTCAAACCTTGTGGGCAAGTCCTCGAGGCCAACTGCAGTTGGGCGCATTTGGTTTTGGCGTTTTTCACACATATCGGCTAGGGTCGCTTGGTCAAGGATATGGCCAGCTTCCAGAGCGCAGAAGTGTGGATGCCATTTGTCATCCAATTGCTGTTGCATCAATGGCTGGCTTTGTCCTTTGCGTCGATGCTTCGGTAATACGCCTCTAAGCTGTCGCCACAACGCCTTGTAGTCCTTGGTCTCGTCGTAGTCGCCAGCTGTACGAGCCAACCAGTCATAGTAGGCAGAATCATCGCTTCTTACGGCTTCAGTAACCTTTCTCCCCAGATCACGAAAAGCTCTGTAGTGTAGCGCATTCTGCTTGTTGTGCTCGCTGTAGGCCTTATCATAGTTCACATCTGACTCACTGCCTCTCCATAACTCAAAGTACTTGGAGAGGAGCGCAAGGGTTGCTTGTTTGCGGGCCTCGGCCATTTGTTTCCTCACTGCTCTCTTCTCGCATACCAATTGCCAAGTGTCTTCAGACAAGTGTTTCTTGATCCTTCGGCCTCCTTTCGATTGGTTCGGAACACATACATGCTGCTGAACCGCGTTTTGTAGCTGGGTCATGTGGGTGTGGACATCTGTTTTCCACGTCACCAAGCTCAAGTCTGTCTTCATGGCCTCTGGTATTGACCCACAAGAAAAGATGGTTTCACGAAGAAGATCTGTATCAACACGGCTTTGCCTGTTCTTTTCAGTCTGAACCTGCCTTGTTCGATGAAAATACATCAGATCAAGTCCAACTGGATGGTGATCCTCTTTCGTCAGCGTGATGTCAACCTCTGCCTCAATCTGGGAACAGCACTTGGAGAAGCTTCTGGATTGAGGTATTGCCACATAATCTCCACGAACTGCCTTGCCGGTGCTACCATGGCGCCATGTAAAAGCCACCCCAAGATGATATTGTGCATATGTCGACGGCAACCAAAGACGATGCTCAAGTAAGAAATCATGGAAGAATCCTCCGTTTCGGTCCTGGGTTTCTGCTTGGTGCCCGTCAACTGCATCTGATGTAATGTCGCCTAGTCTGCTATTGGCATCGATGCAGACATAGAGATCCCAATCTCGATGGGTAGGAGGGATAGCTCTTGCTAGTTCTTCCCACCAGAGTTCAGCAACACCGTCCTCGGCTTGGGTGTGCGGTGCATGAGCTGAAATCACCACAGCACGAAAGCCGGGCGCATTGACTTGCATCGCAAGAATGCGTGGACTTTGATAGAGATATCGAAAATGTTGCTTCGTAAAGCGCAATGGTTTCGGCCTTGTGTCGGCTTCCTTCGTCCAACCATATGCCAGAGTCTTGGAAAACCATAGCTGTGTGCCATAATGTCCTCCTTCAGAAGCATTCGATGCAAAAGTCCAGTAGTGTTCCTGGTTGATGGAAGGTGGCTTCTTCTGGCGGGATTCTTGAATGCCAACAATGACATATCCTTTTGCCACACACTGCTTCTGTAGAGCTTCCAATCTGGCTAGTCCCATAGTGCTATGCCCCTTTTTTGTCTTGGGTAATAGGCTGAGGACGTTTGCCGTCATGATCTTGAAGTCAATGGTGGCATGGGTGTCAAAATTGAAAGTCTCGATTTTGCTGGCATTTCCAATGTTGGCCACATTTTCAACCTGCGGTGGTGATGGTAACTGGAGGGTGTGTCCGTCAGCTTCCCAATACGCTGCCCACTCTGTCTTCCAAACTGCCCAAGCCCAATCTAACGCATGCATAGGCCTGCTTGCCAGAATGTGGTCTGTAGCTGGGTTTGGCGTTGTTGGAATAGCATCTCTGGCAGCCATAGTAGCAATGCTATTAGCAAATTCATTACCATGGTCTCCTGAGTGAGCTTTGACATGGAAATCATGACAAATGCATCCATATCTTGTCTCATACATATAGCGAAGATCTCGTCCGGCACGTACATGGTCTGGTTGGCTGTGGCCGCCCCAATGCCCACTCATTTTGTATCCCGCGGTAGTAGCATCAAAATAGAAAGCCGCATGGATAGGATCACCTCCTTGGGCTTGTTGCGCTAGACATATACTATTGAGCCATGTCGTAGCATCCAACAATGCAATGATTTCTGCAGCATGGGCCGTAGTCCGATCCAACTTCCTCGCAAGGTAGCCGCCAAAATACTATGAACCTGACTGCAGTACGAACAGTATGGCTGCACTTCCACTGCAGTCCTTTTGTGTAGATCCATCGGTGTAGAAAGCTACTTCTTGACAAACGCCAAGGTCCCACCATGGCAGTTGGCTCCATTCTTGTGCTGCAGGATGTAGGTCGCCAAATTGAGGAATGTACCATTGCGGCATGGGTCGGATTGCATCAAACCACTGGAGTAAATTGTGAATGGGTTTGAAATCTAGACTTCCCTTACTCAAGCTGGGCATCTCGTCACCGGTTTCCCGTTCATGATTGTAGTCGCCCTTTCCCACAGAGGAGTGATGCGCGCAGATAGTTGGAGGTAATTGACGTTGTCTGGTTCGTCATCAATTGGTGTTCCTTCTGCATGATGTCCTTCTGGCTCCTCCGTGTGTAGGGCTTGTCCGGGTAGCTGTATATCCAATTCCAATGTAAGACCATCATAGCATGGGTTGGTGAATGTCCAGGGCAAACCTTGACACTGAATGCTGAGTTGACAATCCGCTTGGAAATAGCGTTGTAGTCCTAGTCTGTTCATCACCAATTCCAGTGTAGTTCGGACTGGGATCATAATAGCATGGTGGAAGCTCTGCATTGCTGTGCTATCCACATGTCCAATCTCACCTTGAACAAGGATAGTAACCATGCCGTCTGAAGGTTGCACCAATGCGAAGTGGTATTCTTCTTGGAGATCAACCAGCAGATGTGGAAAGAAGACTATCTGCCTAAAGTCTTCACCTGGCCATAAATCTAATAATTCTTGTACTAGACGACCAGGATCTTGCGGGATAGCTCGATCAACTTCTTGCATCCTCCAACCTTGTGCATGGCCAAATAAATCAACCACGTGCCCGACTAACGCAATCCCCATACCAGGTCTCCCAAGCCTTCGACCCAACATAATCCTGAGACACAGGACAATGTCAGGAAACCTGTCAAAATCAAAATCGGCAGGGACAATGATAGGTGCATGCCGCGTCATAGTCACAAAGCATCCAGGTTGTGCTCCATGTTCTCCTTGCCAGGGGCACCGTTGATCTCCAATCCACACATCACAAACATGCCGACCTTCTGGCTCACATTCACGCCAGTCTGCTGCATGTAGTAGTTCTTGTCGGGTAGCTGCCTCATCAACATACTGGGCCTGCCTATGGTGATTCTCATCCGCCTCTGTCCAATCCATCCAATCTTGAACAACCGGGACATGATCTCGTGGTGCCAACTCACCACGTACCATGAACTCGATCAACACATGGAAGACGTTGCTGTCGGTTGGATCAGGTTGTGGATTGACAGCGTATGCGCGTTGATCGAAATCCATATATTCGGGCCATAGATCTTGCATAGCCTCCATGAGAGAGTCGATTGTTGCATATTCGACTCTACGCTTGCGATTACCAACTGAGTCATAGTGGAGCCCATATGTCTGTACCCAAAGTCCACCATCAGGAGGTTCTTGGTGCGCAGCAATCCATTCTTGAGACAACTGTCTTCCAAAGAAAGTCCTTGATGGCGGCGCCTGTCCTGTGCCTTCATAGTAGTGCCGCACAGAAGCAACATCTGGATCGTAGTCAAGCCTTTCCGCGTAGAAATCAGTTGGCAAGTCAACAGCATCTTGCAAACAAAGTGTATCAACATCACCTTGTTCTCC
>DF245245.1:0-19586 GCA_000507305.1 Breviolum minutum Mf 1.05b.01 | reverse complement strand
ATGTTTGTATGTTCCCGTGTCGCGTGCTGACAGCTCTCCCCCACCCATGGTATGGTTCCTGTACCCTACTCCGTACTGGTACTTCTACTTGTTACTACCAGTATTATCATTACAGTATGATTGCGACTACGAGGACGACGACTACTGTTACTACTACTGCTACTACTGCTACTACTGCTATTACTGCTACTACTGCTACTACTGCTACTACTACCACTACTACCACTACTACCGCTACTACCGCTACTAACACTACTACCACTACTACCACTACTACCACTACTACCACTACTACCACTACTACCACTAGTACCACTACTACCACTACCACCACTACTACCACTACTACCTCTACTACCACTACTACCACTACTACCACTACACTACTACCACTACTACCACTACACCACTACCACTACCACTACTACCACTACTACCACTACCACTTCTACCACTACTACCACTACCACTGCTACCACTGGATAAATTTTTGGCTGCGTCGCGGAGGGAAGGGGGGCTGGAAGCCTGCAATAGGTTCCTTTGACAGTGCGCGACCAAGCAAGGTCACTGAAATGTTCTGCTAGGCACACCTATTCGTCATTCACCTTCATCACACGCAAATCATCCCAAATCCAATGCATGCAAAACTCTAAGAAAACAATTGGCTAAAGAACAGCTCGACGGATAGAAGGAAAGAAGGAAGGGTGCAAGCGAGGGAGGGCGTCGTCAGAGGGAGGTTTGAAAAGAATGACTGATTCCAAGGACTATCCATCGCATCCATCTTGCCATGCCTCCCTCCCTCCTTCCCATCCGTGAATCAATGAAGCAATCTTGTTGCAGAGACTTCAAGATTCGGTGCTCCTCAGTGTTGCCCAGCGTACATTACATGGCTCATGGGTCAACGGCTGCACTTGTTTTGCCGTGCGTCTTGCCAGGCTGTCCGCTGCCCTCATGCCAACTTTGTGGTACAGCGCCTTATTGTGGCACTGAAGCCAAGCGCTTGTCAGCTACACAGCAGCACCAGACTCACTAGACAGCACAAATCACGCAGACAAGCACAAAGAACGGGCCCCACTTAAAACCAAAGTTGTTGGTAGCCTACAAGGGTAATTCTGTCATCAAGGTAAAGATAGCTTCAGCTCTGAAACGGTCACATGCCAGCAAGTTGCCATTTTATGTTGCTGTATAGCTTTGTTGAGGGGCAAGTTGATTGCTGTGCGAACTGCAGTGGGAACCGAATTGAGGCCATAAAAAGCCACAAAATCAGTAGCTTGATGACCTTACTGCAGCGTTCCTTACAGGTTCATCATTGACGAGATCATGAAACCTGGGTCTAAGAGCGTTGGCTACCTTGCGCGGTCCCATGGCCAACCGGGAGGTTTCGTTGTCGGGTGATGTTGCTTTCTGATTTCCTGCTTTACGGACACTAGGCCACTAGGCTTGTGCGGCACATGCCTTTCTCTAGGCTTGTACAGGACTGGGATAGTCTCGACGTATCGACATGTCTCGACACGTATTGACATGTGTTAACATGGCCAAGGCACAAGTATGGTTGCCGAACCCTTCAGCGTCTCCTGGAGCATTGCTCTCAACAGCAAACGCTTCCAATCATCGAAGGGCTTTTGGCAGAGGTGGTGCCGTTGCTCCTTGGCAATGAACATCATGAGACGCAGGTCTGGTATTCGATTGCAGGGCTGATGCACATTCACTACTGGTTGTTGCAAGAATCACAACAAGTTGCACATTTTTGTTTTTGGAGAAAATGCGCGAAAAGCTTGAGCTAATTAATTTTTGCATTATTTTTTGAAAATTTCACACACAGATAGCCACACATGTTTTCATGTTTTTTTTCTGCATATTACTATTTTCGCATATTTTTGCATCAGGGTGAGTGATAAAGTTCCTTGAAGTTGCTCACATCCTACGAAACGAATGGGGTGGGCGCGCGGAGTGACAATGGTACTTTCCTTGACTTGTTGCTGCTGAATCAATGGGTGCGGAGGACACATGTCCTCAAAGGCAAGAATCCAGGAGACATTCTGCACCTCCTGACGCAGCTGTATTAAAACTTTGCGAAAATGAAGATACGTACCAATGCCATCCAATGCCCCTGTCCATGTTCCAAAGGCACCGTGGGCGTGTTTTTATTGTCCCGTTTCTCAGGTCGAGACATCCTTATGGAAACTACGTCGTACAGCAGCTGTTTGAGCATGGCAACAATGAGCAAAGAGCTTGCGCAGTTCAGAAGCTGGTGAAGAATGCCTCCTGTCAGATTTTGCGTCGCACAGTGCAGAGTGAGGATTTGAATCCTGAGCGCTTTCTTGCTTTGTTGTTCTTGTGTGAGCTATGTGTTGTGACAACCGGCTTGTCGCTGAAGGTGGTCCTGGTAGCTTCCGACTGCAACGGAGGGGCAGTGCTCTTGAAGGCCATGATGAACACATCCAAGCAGGAGCAAACCGGTAGCGGAGAGGAACGTTCTCAGTAATCAGTAATCCTTGAATCGATCCAAGAGAAGAGTGAAGACTATTCGTACCACATGATTCTATCTATTAATAGCAATTGGTAATAGCAATGATGGTAAGATATACAGTAATACAACACGATTCAATGCTGTACTGCATAGGGAATTGCATTGTGTACTCAGGACGGTCTCGTTAAAGCTCCCAAGCTGTGAAAGCTGTGAAAGCTATGAAAGCTGTGAAAGCTACCAAACGTTCACAAGCTATGAAAGCTTCAAAGCTGCGAAACTTTCGCAGCGTTCGCAGCTTTCGCAGCGTTCGCAGCTTTCGTAGCTTTCACAGCGTTCGCAGCTTTCGCAGCGTTCGCAGCTTTCGTAGCTTTCACAGCGTTCGCAGCTTTCGCAGCGTTCGCAGCTTTGGCAGCTCTCGCAGCATGCAAGCTGTCAAGCTGTCAACCTAACAAAGAAGAAAGAGCAGCATTAAAAGAACATGTTTTTGCCAGCGGGCCCAAAACCGTCGTGGTGTTTTCGCGTTTTTTGTTTTTNTAATGCAACCCGTGTTCAAAGTGCTACGCAATGGACTGCTTCGGTACATACTTCACACGTGCCCAAACCTGTAATGTGACCCGTGTTCAAAGTGCTACGCAATGGACTCCACACTCTTCTGGGGACTCATGAAGTGAATCCCACGAATTTCCAATGTGTTCAACGATACGCATGGCTGTGGGAACACACAGGTGCAAATCTGATCTACTAAGATCTACTACTACTACTACTATTACTACTACTACTACTACTACTACTACTACTACTTCTACTATGATCACTCAAACTATTCAAGTTACAACTTTTGTCCTCCAACTGAAAACCCCTGCACAGAAATGCCGTGAAAGCTACGAAAGAATCAAGCTACGAAAGCTGTGAAAGCTTTGAAGTTATATCGCAACATTCGCAGCGTTCACAGCGTTCGCAGCTTTCGCAGCTTTCGCAGCTTTCGCAGCGTTCGCAGCTTTCACAGCGTTTCGCAGCTTTCGCAGCGTTCGCAGCTTTCGTAGCTTTCACAGCTTTCATGGCTTGCGCAGCGTGTCCATACGACAAGCAGAATGCAAGAATATACGAATGAATTGCACCGTCGCAGCGTTCGCAGCGTTCGCAGCTTGAAGAGATTCGCAGACCATCCTGAGTACACCCTGGGGAATTGGATGACGCTGGCTGTTCGGTTGCGAAGTAATGGGTATCGCTCCAGCTGGGTTGTCCTTAATGTCCGATGCTTGAAAGATGCAGCTGGTTTTTGTGACTAACAGGAGCAAGTGCTTTTGGCCCATGCCATGGCGACTGAGTCCGGCCTGGTGCTCTCTATTGCAAGGAGCCGTTATGGCCATGCTGTGGCGCAACTTGGCTCAACGTGCGGTGAAGCTTAGGCTAGGCCTTCCTGGCCTGGCCTTTGCGTTCTGGACGCAACCGCTGCTCCATGCATTTCTACACCATGGCACCTACTGTAGCAGTCAGTTGTCATTATGTCCACAGTAAGAAAATCGTAACAGGTTGCATAATTACTTTGCATTCATGAAGCCAGCGCTGCCTGCTTGGGAAAAGAAGCAGCACTTGGTACGACAAGGGCTTTCACTCAAAAGTTGTGATTCACAAATCCAAACTTTCACCCTTGACAGGGACGTTTGGCTTAGGATTCAGTAGCATCCACTCAGTATTTCTGCTGCTTCGCAAATGTTGACGTCCTGTCTTCTGCTCATAAAGCCAACACTCAAGGTCTATTTTTGCGTCACCACAACTTCTTCATGGCATTTCCTCCGTTTTGATTCAAACTTCTCTCGACTCCTCCCAGTTCTTGCAGGATCGTTGGATCGTTGCAATGTCTCTGAGGCAAATGGTCTTCAGCGCATTGAGTGAACCTTGCCGCAGCATGCTCGCCGCGGAACTTGTGCAGCATGCTGAGGAGCTGCGTGCATCAAGGCCCGGGGCACCAAAGGCACCAAAAAACAAGTAAGAGATTGTGGCCTGCTGGGACAGAGCTCTTAAAGATTTGGAGAACTTACATGCTACATACAGAATCTGAAGGGTTTCATGATATTTGATCATGGTCTGGAAGTTACTTGTAGTACGTATGCGATGTGATGCTGGACACACTGGAAACTGGATGCGAAAATGCTTTGAATGAAACGGGGCTGGACTGTTGCATTGGCTGAGGTATGGGCGTTTGTTGCTCAACAGCTTGTCTGGCAAGAGCGTTGCAAGCAGCGACCCCGACGATTCTGATTAGAGCTGGACATGCCGGGAGTCAGAAAGCGTTGCAATGCAGAAGATCATCTACGATAGAAGTCGTTGAAATTGAACCTGCTTAAACACTTCGAGCAGATTGGCCGTACTTTCACGGATTCTGTTTGCAACTCCTGGCCATGTCCAGCATTTGCATGGTTGCATGTACAGGTTCATCTGGGCAGAGGGTCTATTTGTCCGGCCAGTCATCAGATCAGGTACTGTACTGTGGTGCTGGTACGAGATCTGACATCAAAAGAGAACGTAAGAACGTATTTTGAAGTGAAATGAAGAAATGAATCTTTTGTACACTTCTGTTGTGATGTTTTCGTGCTGTTTTCTGTGTTCGTTTTTGCTTCGAGACTCTGTTCGGTTGATGTTGGCCACTGCAAAGACCGGCAAGTTTTTGCTCGAGCTCTGCAGTAAGGGCGTCGCATAAATATGTTTTCCCGCATCCCTTTTGTCGATGGGACACGAGACACGCTTATACAGGCTTATGATATGAAATGATATGAACATTTATATATAGATATATATTATAGAAGGTATATAAGACAGAACGCCGAACAATGCCCTCACAAAGCATGCCTAAATATTCATGTTTGCCTGTATGTAGTATAGAACATTTTGACGGAAATCTATTCAGTAATATGTAGTATGTTGGTGCACGTGTTCCCCCTCAGAGCCACGCTCTTTTTCAGCTCCACGACTCTTGACCTTTGGAGGAGGGAGGATGGCACATTCTCGCGGTTCGCTGATGTGCCATGAGTCGATTTGCTCATGTCCGCTTATTCTTCCCAGCCAGGGACTGCAATGCTGACTCACAAGAAGTGCATCCTGGTCTCGAATCCGATAGCCGTGAAATGTTTCAATGCGTTGCAGACATTTGCAGACGTTTCTAATTAGTCTTTGCACTGTCTTAGCAATGTACCCTTTAGTGCCACAGTGCCGCGGCTCTGTGCTTGGCATAGCGCCTCTAACTGCTTGCAATGCCTTCTATTTTTATTCCGTCATGTTTTGCATGTCATTTTCTCGAAGTCTTTGGCGGGTGTCGAGCATGTGCTGCCGCATATGGCAACATCAATCAGCACCTTAGGTGCTAGACCTTGTATTTCAACTCACACTGCAGAGCGGTCAGGACTCGACGCATCTCGAAGTGATCTAGGTCTTTCGGCACGGTTGGCCCCACTTCATGTCATCGGTGATGCGGGTGGGCCATGCAAGCCTGGATCACGTCGACCCAGTGAAGGCATGATGAAGTGACATCAGATGAGACAAAGTGGACAATACTAAGGTTTATCCATCTCTATCCTCTATATAGAACCTCACACAAGAATTGACAATTGAAGAAGATATTGAGCCAGACCAAATTTGCTGCGGCACCTCTTTGCTGTGTAGGCCAGGCGGCTGTGTAGCTTTGCAGTCTGCAGGCCTACAGGGCAGTTTCCACTCGCGCACAGGTTTCCAGCACGGGTTCCCTATTGCGCACAGACTGGGTCTGAATTCAACAGGAGTTGTATCCAACCCAGTGCGACGATTCAAACAGCTATAGAAGAATGGCGGAGGTGTGTGTAGCCTTTTCGTTCCAAATTTCGATTAGCCACAGGAGTGCGATGTACTTTGAAATGGTATCGATGTCACAGTGTTTTTTACATTAAATCGCTATGGTAGCCTTTGGCAATCCACTCGTGGTCAAGCCTGCTGCAGCATTTGGGCAGCCATGCGTGTTGCTTTTGTGACAACTTGAATGATGTCTTCCCGTCCACTGTGACCAGGATGAATCCACTTGTTGCAAAGCTTATAACTTATATTCCAACACAGGTTTCTAACAGGTTTGAAAAACTTCCCCAACGCTGCGGCCACTTGCTAGAATTCATCCTCTTTTGTGGCACCAGGTGCGAGGGGCACCTCGAAGCTGTAAATTCTTCTAGTCTGGTGGAGAAACTTGTGCTCTGCTGCTGTGCTAAGAAAAACCTTGCTTCGCAGCTTTTGGACTTCTTGACATTTTCAAACTTTCAAACCCTCCGCGTCCTTCAAACCAAACACGGCAATACTTGAAATCAATTGATCCCGTTGCAGCTGCGCTGATCCCTACATGTATACTGTGACGCGAACATCTTGTCGCTGACAGGTGCAGAATTTGCTGGAAAGCAAGGCAAGATAAATTGGTGACGTATCGCAAGGCTGGCCCAGTCCCCGTCCAATTCATAGCCGTTCTGCAAGAAATGACACTCTTATTGACTCTCAACATAAATGAGACAGGCATTGAATCATTGAGTTGTTTTTAAACTTCCGGGGATCTTTCAAGATCTGGCATGAGATACGAGAACAGGTTACACTGGCGAGAGCTGGCAGGAGCGAGCTGGGAAGGTGCCAAAGGTGTAAGGCGCTACAAGCGAAACGGCGAAAGCATTTCAAATTTCAAGGAGTCCAAGAAGCCTTTTGGAAGCAGTGCCAGTTGGTAAAAGCAACTGCTGGGAGATGGTGCACAGTATGCTTATGAGATACTGACAGCCATAGATTGACAGAGGTGAAAATAATGATTTTTTCATTTTATCATCATTTTCATTATCATTTTATTATCATTTGTTTATCGTTTCCTGGAAAATTATCATGTGTTTTAATCATTTTATTATCATGTTTTTATCGTTTCCTGGAAAAATTATCATTTTTTTATCATTTTTTTAATCATTTTTTTTTCTTATCAGTTTTTATCATTTTTTATCATTTTTTATCGTTTCCTGGAAAATTATCATGTTTTTATCATTTTATTATCATTTTTCATCATTTTTTAATCGTTTCCTGGAAATTTGTTATTTTTTTCATGTTATTTTCCTTTTTTGATAATTTCCCGAAAAATGACAACCAAAATGACAAATAAATGATAACCAAAATGATAATGATAATTAAAATATGTTGCTGTTTTCAGGGTATGGCTCGCTGAGTATCTCTTAACAGTATGCACACATGCCATCACATGCCTCGAAAACCCTGCCACCTGCCCTTCCTATCACGTTGAGTATGTGTTGTTTGACAAACATGCCCGTAATTTGCGTACAAATGCTGAAGCTAATGCTGAAAAACCCTGCAAGTTGAAGGTGGATCGTCGTGAACCCTTTTACTCGTCGACTTCCAGCAGGTGGCTCCATGCTGCTTACATAGTTTGTGCACCTTTTTCGAAGTTGACATTGTTTGCCTGTGACGCTCTTGCCTTCTTTTGTATATGGACCCCTTATAACACGAGAACCACTCACAAATTTGTTTCCAAATTTGCTCCACGTGTGGTGGAAGCGGACTTGGGTGTATCACATGGAGCTTGTGGAACTTCGTCCCGATTCCTCGTCCTCGTTTTGGCTCAGCTGGTCTTCCAAACGGTGTTGGGTGCCCATGGCCTAGCGGCAATGCACATTCCAGGAGCTCATGATGCGATTTCAAAATCCTTCGAGTTCTGCAGATAATTCCATTCATCTCGATCACTTCATATTTATGTTTAGCAGTTTAGCATGTGCAAGCAAAAGGAGCGCAGCATATCGTTATTCTTGGAGATAGTGACTTTGAGACTTGAGATTACGCTGTGCTGTTTGCAGGAGTGGCATGTATTCTACAGCGCTTTCCGGGGTGCAGGGTTTGCTCCAACCAGACACTGACTGGGTGTACACAAAGAAGTGTTTTGGCCCAACTCTGCAAACAAAGAAGTAATACCTTTTTGGCAACAGCCTGTGTTTCAAGCTAGGTCTGAAAATTAGAAATGTGCCAAGACGGACTGGTATGGAATGCCGATGAGAAATAGATAGAAATAGTTGAAGCCATCGTGAAATGGCTTTGACAATTAGAAAAAACCAATACTATTAGCAATTTTTCGTTTGTTTAGTATGTCTTAGGTTTTATTATGTTGTTCGTTTATTATCATTATTATTATTATTATTATTATTATTATTAAAATATTAATTACACTTTAATCTAATCAGCAATAAGAACGACAATATGCGTGAACGACATTCCTAGATTTAAAATGAATGCTCGTAAATAAAACATTCTAAAGTTCGACCTTGATTGCTTAAATCGCAACCAATGCTGACACAAATTCAAATAAATAAACAATGGAAGTGACTGGGTTGCTTTTTAGCTCAGGCGAGAAGCTCAGGAGATCATCCCAGGTCTCTGGCTGGGCCCTTTCGGGGCAGCGCGAGATCAGGACATGAATTGACATGTAAGATCCGTATAAGATTTGTATATTTGTATGACACTTGTACAACTGTATTTTCCAATTTGGTGTTTTGCATTGTGTAGATTCTTTATGCGTAGGATATGTGTAGATTGTACATAAAGCGGATGGATGCGTGATACGTGCGATGGACATGCAGCAAGACAGAAAGTGATGCAGGAGTTCCTGAAGCGAGTACACATCACAGATGCTTTGGTAGTCCGAGCGCCAGAAGAAGCCAGACACTTCGGCATGGAAGCAAGGTTCACAAGACAAGCCATGTCAGGTGTTTATGGCGTGTAATTAATACTTGTGCCGTGTTTCATGTTTGTTTCGGTCCGAGGAATTATTTGTCCGAAGTATCCTGACCTCATCCATTATGAGGTGCACCTGCATGCAGCAACCAAAACATACCAAAATTAGCTCATTGTGCCGGTTAGTGGTCCGGAATCTGGAATGTATCTTGATGTCTTAGGACACGTAGCCATGACATTTGAATTCCTGGCAGGTCTTGGAATGCCGTTGCTCGTTTTCGTATGGGCAGGGTCGGGCAAGGTAGTGTTGGAAATGCTGCATGAATTGTGATTGTGACCACCGAACACAATCGACAGACACGGATTTCATGTCTTTTCATGTCTTTTCCGTGGAGTTGCCCCATTTGGATTTGTACTACAAAATTTCAACGTAGGGCTGACGGCGTGGGCTGCCTATTTCCATGGATAATGGCCGAGGTGACAGTCCCTTTGAGAACATTATCCGTTTCTTTCCCAATGTCAAACAACTCCTTGATGGAGTCCTTGCAAGAGGAGGCCGGATCTTGGTGCACGGCAACGCGGGTGACCTGATTGCATTTGTTTGAACTGAGCACCACTCCTGGCACCTCAGGACATGTAGACCCTTTCTATATTAGATTATATGTTATTTTCAACTATGTAGGGACTTGTAGGGGTTCTTGACTGCAGAATTTCAGCGGTGTGATGCGGGTGGGGGGTGGCGCCCAGGGTGTTGGTCAGGGTGTCGGGTGTCGCTGTGGTGTCACTTGAAAAAAGGGCGCGAAATTAACAGATACACAGAACAACTGATGCGTTTCCATACTATCTGGAGTCTATGCTGTTATGATTTTAATTTCTTTCAGTTTAGTGGCATGCTGTTTATATACTTGTTCAATCTTGTTACTCGTTCGAAGGTTCAAAATGCTTAGTTTAACATCTACTTGTATCTATATAGTAACTTAGAGTGTTCAACTCAATGGCTTTGACAAGTACATACAAGTTCGCTATAGTCTGCTGCATTATGCAGCATGACCTTCACATTTTACCTTTGAATGTTCTCAGGCACCTTTGCCGGTTCTAATTGCCAAAAGGCTCTTCAGGAAGCATATTGTTTGCCCAGCTTGTAGCTCCCGCAAGAGCAGGAGCAGTGATATGTGATATAGATTTCACATTTGTGATTGCAGGGCACTGACGCCTTTTCCAAAATCTGCCCAGTTTATGAATGAACAGCGCTTCGTGTTTGAAGTAGTGCTGGCACATACAAGCATTCCTACATGTTTGCAACTCCCACATCACTGTCTGAGTTCAAGAGGGCATAGCTGCAGTCCAAACATTAAAAACCTTTCTGGTGGGCTCGCACGAATAAGATCACGCACTATTCATTCAATTTCATTCATCTATGATGCTAAGCCAAGGTATGTCTCGGTCTGCTGCACTCGTTGTAGCGCTCCTTGGATGCAATCTTTCTAACAGCTTTCAAGGCTTTCAAGGCTTTCTAACGCTCTCTTGTGTTAGAAATTGTTAGAAGGGCTTCAGCTCGAGAGATTGTGAACATTGTGAACCAGGTACGTGATGGCAAAATTCAACCTTCCATCGGACCAAGCTCACACCTACGTGCTCACCAGACGACATTGTATTTCAATCAATGAGGGCTTCCGGAACCAGATCCGGCACCAAGCTTGGTTGTCAAAGAGACGTTTCTTCATTGAGACGGATAGTTTTCATGCTCTCACAAGAACGCATGGCACTTGTGAACCAAGGGAATACGAGATGCTGCACAGAGTCGGGTCCTCATTTATGTCACGTGGCCACCCATGTGTTTGAAGCATGTCCACTTCCGAATTCATTTTGCAGATGTCCTCTGCTTTAGATCTTGATTGGTTTGAAAGTAGATAAAGTAGATAACGGAGGCAATGAGGTGGGTGCATTCAGAATCTTTCGAATTCTTGACTTTGAATGCTTTGGGCCTAGTGCTTTCTGTGTAGCAGGTGCAGCTGCAAGTCAACAGCGGCCTGCTACCAGCCCTGGGCCAATCAGCTGGTCCTCACGGGCAAAAGAGGCCGGCCACCATCTTAGATCAAATCACCTAATTACTTTTGATCAGTTGGCTCAATTCTTTTAATATGTCGAAACATGCGGCAATTTCTGTGCACGAGTTATGAGAATCACATGCCGCAGCAATCTGACAGAAGAGGTTCAGAAAGGAGCCGCATACCGAAATGATGTGAAATGTTGATATTGAAATTATTGGCAGATATTGGCAGATCGGTGGTGGAATTGGAATATGGATATACGGAATATGTTTGAAAACGTTCGAACTTTGGCCTTGTGGATTTTTGTTGGGCAAAAGGGGAATCACAGCGCTGCCAGGGGCCTCGAGATGATGGACACCTCTGAGTGTACAAATGAGAATCCCATGCAATAAGCCTGGGTGGAATGTAGTGAATTCTACGTGAATGCAATGCAATGCAGCACAAAGCTGGCAATATCTTTTGCCAGTCAAATCACTTGGGTTTGTTCCAAGACGATCTGGTGAGAAGCTGCTGAAGCACACTAGAAACACTAGAGCTCAGAGAGAGCTAACTGCGTCAAGCACTGCTTGCCAAATGTATCCACATGTTGCATCACCCAGTCTAAAGGCTAAACATTTTGTATCGGGTATATGGAACATCCAACAGCTCGTCCTTTCCACCCCTGGTTGCAAACTTTAGTTTTACATAAGCTTGCAAATTTACCAAGACATTGTGCTGAGATCAGTGAGATGTGATTCAGAAATTTCGCAAGGCCTGCCTCCGCCTTGTGTGTAGCCTTGGCGGATGCAATGCATTTAGCGCTCAGGGCGGCCTGATGGAGCTCGCGAGAAACTCCCGGCGCCCCGAAAAAGACACCTGGTGAACTTCACTGTTTATTGCTTCGATTGTTTGTTGCAGAAGGAATTCAATGTTTCTTTTCATCAAGGGTTCCAGAGTGACTGATATGGATAGGATGGGGCCTTGGTTGTGGGATATCAAGGACCAAACGGTGCAAAGACAAAAGATCCTATATAGTGATCAAGCCAAATAGACTAGACCTTTGCAGCATGCGCGTCGCGGCCAGGTGTGTGATTCCAGGACGCCCACGGCACTCCCCAGACCTATGGCATTGTCGCCACCGCAAGCAAAAATGTTGAGAACACATGCAAAGTATGCACACAAGTGATTGCACGAAGAACTTCACCGACGTTGAAGACAGGCAGCATTCTCAAAAGAACTCTTAGAGTTGCTTGGTCGTGTGCTCCTTGTGTGTTTTGGATAGGTTGAAGATGTTGACGTGTTTGCCCTATTGAGATCTATTGAGTTTGATTTCTGGCCCAAGTTGCTGCAAGACGCGGGAGAAACGATGCGACTGATAAGCATATGGCAGGGCAAGATGCTTCGGTTCAATACCGCATGGTCCCCCCAAGCTGTATAAACGGCACCAAGCTCACGGAGCAGTTTAAAAGTTTAGAAGGTCAGATCCCAGCAAACTGGCGGGCATCCCAGGCCGCGGTGTGACCTACCACATTAACATGACACATGCTATATCGTGGAGAATATAGGTGCACAGGGGTTCTGTACCGCCAAGCCTGTGAAGAATGATTCCATGGCTTCAGACAATGGCAAGTGCCTGAGCTGTCCTCTCAAATTTTGCCTGGCCTTGTCATGCCCAAGTCCTGCAAAACAGGTTCAGCCTTGCCTGACATGTGAGCCATGCCGATCAGTGAGCCTCTTAACTTCTCGACACTTACGACGGTCATAAGATTCAGTTTCGTGTTGCCAACTTATTCGTGGGCACGGCTGCATAGATTTGTTCCAGGAATCGGAGCCCCAGAAAAGACGGTCAAAGAGGAGAATATGAACATGTATGAAGCACCTCAGGGAATGATGCGATGTGACAGGCTTTCTGACTGTCATACTCTGACTGTCATAAATAGGATGCCTCAAGAAATGCCAAAACACCTCGCCTCGACCCATTTATTGCAACCCAACTTAGTATTTCAACATCTTTGTTACGGTAAATGCACATTCAAGCAATGTATAACCTATCCCCGGCTTTGCATTTCCAAGTGATGCCTTTGCTTTTTGCCAATACCAGGACCACTTTGCAGAAGTGGATGAAATGCAGGAGAGAGCCCGGGACTGTCACGGACATCCACACACATGCAAACTTCACAGGACGGTAGTTGGAAATAGCCGTGGTGCAACTGCTTGCATTCGATTTGCGTTGCTAGCCCTCTTTTTCATTCACATTTGGCAGGCAAACGTTCGTGCCGCGGCCGTTGCCAGCAAACACCTGGTGGGAAGTTGGGAGGGCGGGAATTGCGTCATTCTGCTATGTTGCGAGTCTAAATTCGATATGCGGTATGGGAGAAAGACCTAGACAGCACGGAGGAGGAAAAAGAACCAGAGGAGGCAGAAGGATTGACGTGCAACTACTTATATAACGAACGTACATTCCCACAATGAGTCACAATGATTGAACGTGAGAAGGGGTGGGTTGAGACCCTATGGAAATTGAAAGAAAAGGTTATAGATGGTAGTGTAATTGGAATGGAGGAGTCGTGAATCCGTGGACATTTGCAAGCTCAGAATAGATTGATGAAGAGAAGGATACCTTATGGAAAGCTGGGACGCTTTTTAAATTCTTGTATACAGAGAAATGACAGGATCCTTCATGGACTTTTCGGATTAATGGTTGTACATAAGACTTGCATGTAGAACCAGACACAGATTGTCCCGTTCGACCAAAATCAGCCGGTGCGGTTGGCATCGAAAGAAGTATATGTAGACTATATATAGACTATATATAGACTATATATAGACTATGATATGTATGCCGCGACGATCTCCGAAGCATTCTGTTTGCAAAATTGCAGTCTTGCCGGACTTTGTTGTGTCTTTTTAGAGTAGCCAAAATGCAAGATGTGTGGTGGGCACGCGGCAGATGATGTAATTATTGTATTTACAGAGCATACAATATACATATATTGTGAGCTGTTTACGTTTGCATACACCTTTTTCCCAGTGTCATAGAATGTTTAACTGTTGGACCTGGAGAGACCGTTTTGCTGACTGTCCCTCTGCAGCCTTTGAAGGCACAAGGTGGAGTTGGTTTTTTCGCCTTTGGCAAATATGCAAGGCCTGCTGGGCTACCATTCTTCCGTTGCTTAGCTTGAAAAAAGCTCGAACTGTTCAACAAAAGTACTTAAAGAAAGATGACAGCGAGAGACCAGCACACCAGCACACATCACACATGCTTGAGGTGCTAGTTGACGGTGAGGAGCAGCTTTCCTTCTTGACCTTACGTCGTTGTATTGACAATGACAGCTCCTTTTCAAACTGGTCGAATGCCAGGAGTATTATTTCACTCCCAGCGGCATCCGCTGCTACCCAAAGCTTTCAAGTCACAAGCGAATGTCCTACCCCAAGTACGTGGCCATCTTTGGCCCAAGGTGGTGGTGTGTGTTTGCTGCGAAGGAAGAACTGGCACTAACTCTGTCTTTTGAAATCACGCAGAATTCCACTTGTTCTAGATGTGTTGCTTGCATTGGCCCATTGGGTTCCGTCCGACATGAGCGACAGCTGGCAAGAAGTAGTCAAGCCTCAGGTCTGAGAGGGTGGAGGCTGGTGAAAGCACAGCGCCAAGTGCCACCTGAGCAGCTAGCAGAGACCTAGTAACTGTTGAAAGAAGTGAAAAAATATAGTAAATGCAGATTCCCAGACCAGTGTAGTAAGGCACTGTACCTCGTGAAGTTCTGAGTGTTGATTGAAGAGCGGTTGAGGCCTTCTCGGAGGCACAGTTTTGCTGGATGCCCTTAGCCGACACTTTCAGTAGCGACCTGAGGTTGTTCCAGTTTCAATCACTTGCAAGGTGTCAGCAAGTCTTTATTTGTACAGATGTCTTATGAAAGCTTTCCAAAGGACTGTTGTCGCCTTAGGATTTGTACTCAACTAAGGCCTCGAACCTACGATCTCCTTCGCAAGAACTGCAACAACTTCAGCGTCGTTGCCTCGTTCGGTGGGTAAGCTTTAAGGAACGTTGCAGCTTCAGTTCAAATCTGAAGCTCGGGTTCACCGTTTCATGAAGTGTTTCGCGATTGTTGCCTTCAGCTTTGAACTTTGTGCTGCCGCCGTTTCTTGCTCAAGGGAGGCACTTCTGCAAATTGCAGTCTTATCTTTCGAGAACCAGGGCATGACACACACACACACATGTATCAGTTATACAGCTATATATACATATGTTCACATACGTATAATATATATATATATGTACATACAATTACATACATGTAAAATTTGGATTCTCACAGATTCTCGGCATGCTTGATCCTGTTTTGCTGGGCTTAGAATTTGCAAGCGAAATCAGGTGGGAATTATTTTATACATGCAAAATTGAAACATATACATTTATATTCTACATGAATATTAAGTATGTCAAGGAATATGGATTTATTTATTTGTTTGTCTGTTAATCTACTGGTATCTATCTATCTCTTCACGCTGTAGATATATAAGCACATCCACCATGCCGCTGCTTTCGCACGAACTCAATGATTTTCTCGCGCTCCGGGCCCTCATGGCGCTCCGGGGGCCATGCCATTTCAGAGGGCCGGCGAAGGTGGGGTTGGAGTGTAGCAGAGGGCGTCCCACATGCGGATCGGGAAGGTCAAAGACATTTGTTTCGAGCATGACCCGCGAAGTGGAGCACTTTGCGCGAAAGATGCCTGTTCGCACCTCAAGTAACCGCTTTGGCAACTTCCTTCAGTTTGGTTGCTTGACATCACTGTCATGTCAGATATGATGCAGCTTGCTTTGGCAGCTTCAACCCTGCAAGTTCATGGTCTGTGAGACTTGTTGGCCTAGGCGTGAAGGAACATCTTGACACTTTGAAGGAGGCTGTTGCTTTGTAGAATGACTTGAATCATTCGGGATTTTGCCTCAAGCATCCTCCAACATTTGAAGTGAACACCCACATATCTTATTATTCTGTGTCCGGTGAGGCGCCCGCTTTTTTGGCCCAAACTTCTATAGAACTTATAGAACAAGTAACTTCAACGGTTAGCAAAGAGCACGAAAAGATGACGAGCAGAAATCAATTTGGTTGTCTTTTTTGCTCCCTGTGCTGCTGACTGCATGATGGCAGGATGCTGCAAAGCGCTTTGACCAGGCCAAAAAGGCCTGGCAGGCGAGATCTTCTAAGGCGCCCTGTGCACATGCCTATAGAGACTGACCCGAAACGTTCTCCGGCCGATTTCAACTTGTGAATTGACCATTGTTCATCATCGGTCAACATGGACTTTGCATGATCAGAGGCCAAAGACAGCCTGCTTGCAAATCATGAGTCGTCAATGCAGAAGCCGCCACTTGAACCAATTGCTGGTACAGACGTAGATACACAGAATATGAGCTGAAGATACTACAGCATTACATCCCACCCTATCATTTGAAAAGCATTTGGGATGATGTACTGTAATTATACTGTTTGGGCTTGATTTTCAGAATGTCAAGGTGGTCAGATTTAAACATGCACTTGGTTGATGTCCTGATGGCAGTGATTCGGGGCAGAGTGGTGGGCAATGGAAGAGGGTTTGAGGGGAACAGGGTAGCGACTATTGTTCGTTTTGATCCTATGATGAGTCATATCTTGATCTCCAACTCTAAGGATGGAAGCCGTTTGTCGCTTGGTGCGCACTTTGCTCATCACTGACACCGTCTGTCTAAGAGAATTGGCTCCAAGTTTGATCAGCTTGTGAAGCAGTGCAGATGGTCGCACTTTTTGGAAGCATGTTAACATGCTTGTATCAATTGCACGTACATACACTACAACATTCAGACTACAGCCCGCGCACTGATGTGTACAGATATTGATTTCATGTGTACAATTTTGCGCTCCTTGTTCGTGCTCGTGTCGTCGTTAACGACCTGACTTGTACATTTTTTGTTGGGTGGGGGATGGGGGGGGTGATGGGGATCCTCGATGCTATGCAACATTATGCAGCACATGAAAACATTTATCCCCAACGGTCTTGCTGTCAATTATGGAAAATCCGGTCTTTTGAATGTGATATTTGGGACTGCGTCTGCCAGTCGCAATGGTCGTCTCTGGGAAACAGCCCCGCCTTGGCCAAAGTGGCCAAACTCGCCTGAATTGAAAAGAAAGAAGGTGGTCGGTCCCACGTCGCTAATGGCGACGCTACCTTGTTTATACCCCTAGCAAAACACTTCTTTTGGGATCTTCTGGGTGGTTGGGGCATGTTAACGTATCTGGTGCTTGCGCACATGCTGAATGCTACACAATTGATGTGGGGTGGGGTGGGGGATGTTCACTTGCACACATGGTTGATGCTCCGCCACATGGAAGTTCCTTGAACTTGAGGACCTGGTCGTTACATACATACTTGTATTGTTACATATGTACTATCTGGTGTCCCCTCTCCATGTATTCCAGTTGTTGCCTCTTAAGTGTGCCAGATAGACTTTTCAAATATAGACATTCCTACCGAATTTTACAGCAGAAATGTTGCCGGTGCATGGCAGTTCTATTGTGGGGAATCACAAAAGGCTACCGAATCTTGCAAACACCACGACTACTTCTCCTGCCTAATTTCACAAACAAATGCTGCACGCAAGAAAAGCCTGGAAGGGTTGAGCTTTTTGCAAAACGGACAACGTAAAAAAGTCCAGGGTCCTTAACTCCGAGGCTGCCTTGTTTACCTTTGTTTTTACCCTTGTTCATCCTTGTTTATCCTTCTTTACCTTGTCCATCTGATGTTGATCGCATGAGCATGTCCAAGGCTCATCGACTCCCTTGACCTGTGACTTGCCATTGCCGCCTGGACTTTTTGAGGCCATTCTAACCCCTCCATGTCCCAAATTCGGATACAGTAGCTTCTACATGGCTTGCAGCTGCTGGCTTTGATTTTGGCTAATCCACAGATTGTGATGTAACCAGTTTAGTGAACTTTGGTTTGGCGAAGGTGCCCTGGTACTATGACGAAAGATGGCATCAAAGAGCTATGTCCGCCCGGATGTTACTTGGACAACTGGGGCTACACCGCATGGTGGATTGCTTGCCATTGCCGTCAAGCAACAGTGCTCCAGAATCAAAGACATATTATACCCCAGCATTTAAGAGTGCTCCCCATGGCATGCGAGCCCAGGATTTCCTCCTGTACCTTTCTAGCAAATTCCAGCCTTTGGTCTTGCATGCCGCGCTTGAGACGATATCGGGAGATCCATCCGCTTCAAAGGCCGATGCCTTAAAGGTGAAATGGAACGACTCACTCAAATCTGCAGTGCACAATACATTTGGGGATGAACTCAGGCCAATTTTTGCAGCTGAGCTGGGCAGACGCCCCTTGTCACAGTAACGAGATTTGTGCTGCCCCATGAATGCTACTCAGAATGCCCATCGAAAGTTTGGGAATACCTGGGAATAAGATGATATACGATGTATATGTCAGTAGCAGATGAGATACTCTGGCTGTTTGCTTTCCACATTCACACACGCAGATGCTGGTTCGCTTGGACAGAAGTGTTCCAAAGTCGGCCCAGTTTCCGGAGAGATGCTCCACACTGCGGCACGTCCCGCACTGCTTTGCATTGAAAAGCCATATCTGGAAGGCTTCGTGGATTCCTTTGTTGCTTGGTGGAGATTTCATGTCAGGGTAGTCTTTCAGAAGTGACTGCAACCTTCCCACACCACCCATCACCACCCTACAAGAAACTGTGCAGCTGTTCAACTTGAAGCACACTGCAAAGGCTGAGACCGTGACAGAGGATTTCATTCTGATGGCCGTGGCTTGGTGTAAAGAAGTTCCTGACTCACAACATCTCAAAACCTCACAGCGCTTCAGGCGTCCTGGCAGTGTTTCTGAGTTCTGAGGTGAACGGCGGAGATGCACCTCTCACACTTGACCAGCAACGGAGGATCGGCAAGTTGCCTGGGCTGCAGGCCAGAGAGATCAAAACAGAGATATGAACTGCGAACTTTCTGCAGTTGAGTAATTGGGATCGTCATGTCCGGCCAACAAAACAAGGGCTGATTTGTCTTCTGGCTCTGGGCAGTCTTATTTGAAATTGTAAAATCAGTGGAGCGAAATTTGCGGAGCTAAGCCTTGAGGCCTGCTTCGCAATGAACCTTCACAAAGCAGAGGATGAGACTTGTCTGCAGCTTGCGCAGTCAGATGCGGATCTTTCTGCCATGATTTCAATCGCAATCCGATACAACTCACTCTGATTTCTGTAGATGTTACAGACTGTGTACATAAATATATGATGTATATATATACATATATTATATATTATAATATATTATATATTATATATAATATATTATACATTATATATTATATATTATA
>DF245244.1:0-18102 GCA_000507305.1 Breviolum minutum Mf 1.05b.01 | reverse complement strand
AAAAATTAAGGTGAGGAATATTTTTGCTTACCAAAAATCCTGGACAAAAAAAAAGGTTAAATTTTTTGGCTTCATGTCCAATCTAGTCCCCCAAAAGATCCTAAACAAGAAAAAAATGAATGTGAGGCATTTTTTTACCGAAAATTTTGGACAAAAAAAATGAAGGTGAGGCATATTTTTGCTCAATGCACCAACGAGTCACCAAAACAATCCCGGAGAAAAAAAAATGAAGGTGCAACATTTTTTTGTTTACCAAAAATCCTGGGCAAAGAGGGCAAAGATCCTGGACCAAAAAAGGGGTGATTTTTTTTGCTTAGTGTCCCACCTAGTCGCCCCAAAATCCCGGACAAGAAAAAATGAAGGCGCGTTTTTTTTTGCTTACCAAAAATCCTGGACCAAAAAAAATGAAGGTGAAACATTTTTTGCTTGCTCGACATCCTGGACAAAAAAAGGGGGTGCTTTTTTTTTGCTTAATGTACCCGGACCCAGAAGGGAGGCAGTGCCAATCAAAGCTGCAAAAATTTAAGCGCCTACAATTTCAGAACCCGGACCCAGAAGGGGAGCAGTGGACCAACTAAAGCTGCAAAAATTTAGGCGCCTGCAATTTCAGAACTGCAGGCCTGAAAGGGAGGCAGTACCAACTCAAGATACCAAAAATAGGCACCAGCGACTTCAGAACTGCAGGCCCGGATCGCAGGGGGAGGTAGTACCATCTGAAGCTCAAAAACCAAACCGTGTTTCAGGAAATAGATGGAAATAGCAAAAATGGCCCCCAAACTCGGACAGGAAAAGTGCAGTTGTGCAAATCGGTCTTACTGCAGAAAAAAATAACCCAATTTCATCCGAAATTGGATTAACTTTTTGGGGTCCCATTTTTGAAAAAAAAAAACAAACAAGATTGGATTATCTACCCCCTTTACGCGTAGAGGGGTGAGATAACCCAATTTCAACCGAAATTGGATTAGCCCAACTTGTGTGGATGAAGAACTGGATTAACAGGGCCTGCCACGAGTAGAGGAGGTAGATAATCCAGTTCTTCATCCACACAAATTGGGTTAATCCAATTTCGGTTGAAATTGGATTAACTACCCCCTCTACGCGTAGAGGGGGTAGATAATCCAATTTTGCCATTTTTTTGGAAAAATGGATTAATTTTTTTGATCTTGCAGCACGACAGCTGGTTGTTTCAAACCTGCCTTTGTTTGGCCCTGGCTTCAATTGCCAGGGCCTTGGCCAACTCTTAGCACAATTCACGGGGATAAACCTCACAGTACTTGATTTGTAAGGCAATAGTCCTGTGTGGTGTGCTGCATTGACAAAATTTCCTATCGAACCGATGCTGTATAAGCTTGGAGTATGGCAGTACTTGGATAATTTGTAAGGCCCTTCGGACCCTTGAATACGCAGTTCTGAAGTTGTGTGCCTATTTTTCGCATCTTGAGTTGGTACTGCCTCCCTTTCAGGCCTGCAGTTCTGAAATTGCAGGCGCCTAAATTTTTGCAGCTTTAGTTGGTCCACTGCTCCCCTTCTAGGTCCGGGACTGCAGTTCTGAAATTGTAGGCGCTTAAATTTTTGCAGCTTTGATTGGCACTGCCTCCCTTCTGGGTCTGGGTACATTAAGCAAAAAAAATCACCTTTTTTTTGTCCAGGATTTTTAGTAAGCAAAAAATGTCTCACCTTGATTTTTTTAGTCCAGGATTTTTGGTAAGCAAAAAAAAACGCGCCTTTATTTTTTTCTTGTCCAGGATTTTGGGGCGACTAGGTGGGACACTAAGCAAAAAAAATCTCCCCTTTTTTGGTCCAGGATATTTGCCCTCTTTGCCCAGGATTTTTGGTAAGCAAAAAAATGTTGCACCTTCATTTTTTTCTCTTCCGGGATTGTTTTGGTGACTCGTTGGTGCATTAAGAAAAAATATGCCTCACGTTCATTTTTTCTTGTCCAAAATTTTTGGTAAAAAAATGCCCCACGTTCATTTTTTTTCTTGTGTAGGATTTTTNTGTTGGTGCCTTTGCTGCCACGGCCAGCACCTTTTGGATTCCACGCCCAACGCCACCCCATCGCTGCGAATCTACTAACCTCGCTCTACAACCGTCACACTTGACTTGCAACAGCTGAACGGACCCAGACTTAATTTATGGTCTGGTTCCATGATCTGTGACTGTGGACCTCTTCCATGCAAATCCATTCAAATTTGTTCACACAAACACCACACTGCTGATTGCCAAATCTGATTGCGACATGCTGACAAGACATCATTGATTCTCTGACAAAAAATCTGAATTTTGTCATGGATTGGCCCACCGGAGGGGTAGTCAATTCAATGCCAAGGACCCTCTATAGGCCCCAATGGCCCTGGCGCTATGGGTTCTAGAGCACATGCTGGTCCTTGGCATGTTATTGGGCTCGTTGAGGATCAAGAAAAAGTCACAAACTTCAAGGATCAAGAAAATATGCTACTATATTACATTCTAGATGTGATTGTCGAAATATCTGGCTACATGAAATATAAATATATGCTGTGTATATGTTGTCATTGTGTGTGTATGCTTCTATAATGCTGTGCGTCTTGTGTGTCCATAATGCATTGTATATATGTGTATATGGGTGAAACATGTCTGAATTCTAAAATGTTTTGAAACATTCCTATAGGCTAATTCTTCGCAAATCCACATGGGCAAAGCATGGTGGTAAATGCGTGATGAAATGCTGTGAGACATTTCTATAGGACCAGTCTTCTCAGTCTTGTGAAACATCTCTTTTGGCCAATTCAGAGAGAGAAACATGGGTGGAACATGTGAAATGCTGTGGGACATTTTTCTATATGTCCATTCTTAGGGCCAACATGGGTGAAACATGGGTGAAACTTGTGAAATGCTGTGAGACATTTTTCTATAGGTCCATTCTTAGGGCCAACAAGGGTGAAACATGGGTGAAACTTGTGTGAAATGTTGTGAAGCATTCCTACATACCAATTTTCAGCAAAATCAAAAAAGCCCAAAAGAGAAGAGAAAAAGCCCAATTGCAGAGATTCAGCCTTACTCCCAAATTTTAGAGAAATTTACTGAAAACAGCTGAAGTGGCATTTCCAATGCGCGACCGATCCGAGACCTATCCGACCATGATCCGACCCTGAAAACGCAAAACTGAACCCGCAGCCGCCGCCAAGGGTACTCTTCGCACTCGCCAGGAGCAGGTTCTATTGAAAATTAAAACATTTCCCGCTCCGGCTATCATTCCAAATTTCACCAAATGCTGCACCTGCCAAAAAAAGTGAGACTTTGGAATTTGGGTACTTTCACCTCTTTAGTATTACTATGCATACGCTATTCTGACGAAGTAGCCATTTCTGGGGGAATGCAGCAGTTATCCTGGATTCAGAAAATGGAATACTTAGAAGACTACAGGCCCTGAAATTTGGGTACAGCATGCAAAATGCAGGGGGACCAACTGGGCAGATGGATTTCAGACCGAAAGGGACATTTTGCCACAACATGTGATGCGGTACGATGGGTTGAGCCATCCATCCATGCATGAGACATATCATTTGATTTTTCGTATTTTTCCCAAGCAGTGGATTTGGGAAAAATGGAGATGAAACGATTGCCATTTTGCACTCAAGAGTTGGGCCATCCACAGCCATCGAGATGTGTTTGGTTTGCGTCATCATGCGCTATCCAATTATCGGACGGTGTAAGTATTGTCGCATACTAATACATATCATATCATATCATTATCATGTATGATTTGTATTTGATTCGGTATGGATCTGTATGGTCTGATATGTCAATGTATAGCATGTCTTTCTCACATTGTGAATGATCCGTGCTTAAGTAAGTATGATATGTGTGTAGTATCATGATGCCACAACAAGTAGGTTATATATGATATATGGTATTCACAGTATGTGTGGCATGCATTGGCATGCATGTGTTGTATGGCATGGCATGTCATGTACTGCAGTCTAATGTCAACACGTAAAAGACGGAAATTCTGACGCGTTAACTTCAACTATGCACGTAAGACATAGTAAGACTGACTTTCTGGACGCTGAGACTTCGATACATGCCATACGCAAGTGTAGTTTGCGCATCACAAACAGGGAAGAGTGTGTGTGATTTCCGCACTTGCGATGGAATGGACTTGCAATCCAATACTATTTGTGGAACCCATATGGAATGTGTTTCTGAAACGCATGTCAATGTGGAATATTTGGAATACGCCGTGACGAATATGAAGGGTTTTGGGGTATTCCTAACTGTGTACCATAGAATGTCATGAATATTCATGAAATGCAAAGCACTGCGCTGCCCTGCACTATCTATGCATGTACGTATGCAAATATACCAAGGTATGATATAAGGTAGGATCAATAAATTATATATATATCAACTATATAAATTCGAGACCTTTGCCATTTGCACGTTCGGCTTCGCCTGGAACATCCCCCTATATTGATTATTGAGAACAATGGATTGTGAAGGCAAGAACATTGAATGTAACTGCGGTTTTGTTGAGTTCAGTCATTAATCGTGTAAAATCCAGTGAGGCAATGTTTCATTCAGGGCCGTCAAAAAGCGCAAATTGCGGGAATCGCGTGGACTGATGGGGGGCAGGGATGTTTTTTGCCTTTTTTGTAGAAGTTTAATAAGGTGTTTCAAGCGCATCCCACGGAGAACCCATGCCGATACAAAGGTGCGATATAGTGTATATATATATATTAGATATATCATATATTATCTTTTTTTTGACATATTATTTGATATTCATATTCATGTAATATTGTTTTGATAATATCACATGTGATTATACGGTCCGTTACGATATCAATGCGGGATTATGCAGAATACGCACAACCAATGTTGAGAGTAGTGAAACTTATCAACAATGAAGGTCAAGCTGAAGGTGACAGGTAGATTTGCATGTTTTGTGTGCCAATAGGAGTGGATCACTTCCACCAGGCACCCCAAAAAGGACCAGAAAGGGTTTCCTGGTGCATTCTTCAATTCGGCGTCAGTCTTTTGGTGTGGAAACGGCGACTGTTCCCTTGAGGCAGCATGACCTACATGAGCCCCGGTTTGATGCCAGACGTCGATGCATAGAGCTCAGTACATCAGTACGTCATAAGAGGCAATCACGTAGTGTCTTTGGACCCTTCCGCTCAGGATGGTTCGGGGCAATCTAGTACATGAAGAATCAACACGATGCACTCAGACTTGTTTCAATGATTGGAGGAGTCTGATATATCTATTATAATTACACTTCCTGGCCATTCCGCCCGTCCATTTTTCCCCACACAATTAAAAGACTCAAGATAATTTAAGATGCATTCAGGTGGGTGGCTGTGAGCAAGGGCTGAAGCGCTGCTGCTGTGCTGGCGAGAATTTGTTCAGGCATGCGCCATTGGGTGTTAGCTTTCGACTTGAGATTTTGCATCGCTTTCATGCTCACGGTTGGCCCGCGCAATGAAACACTACTGCAAATGTGAGCCGCATGTCATGAAATGATATGAAATCGTATGATCACACACACATGGATCTGAATTTGGGGCCTCTTGTTGCATTTGTTCAGCACATTTCAGCACCGCCCTTTCCGACCCGGCACGCCTAAAGGGCGGACTAGAGACCTGACATGGTGGAACAGACTTTAGTGAATAATGAACCTGGTCCTGTGAAGTCTCTGAGCTTGACTCAATCGAATGTATATAAGCGTATCAGTAAGTATCTATTTCTACATTCTATTATATGAGCAACTGCGTTGATTTACTTTGATGAAAAGAAGATGTGGCGCCAAGCAGGGGCAAAATGAGATCAAAACGAGATGGGGGACTCCAAAGACGAGATAATTTTTGATGTGAATCATATTTATGAACATATTGATGTCCAAAATTGGAAAACGAGACCAATCATAGTCATGGTGGAAAAGTGCCGAAACTTGAGAAACGAGACTAAAGGGGGGACTCCGTAAATCTTCTTGACTGGGGCAACAGAACAAATAAAAGCCGCCGCTCATATTTCTATGGCCTTTGTGTTTCTGCCGGCCAACTTTCTCAAATGCAGGCTTCACTTCTTGAACGAGACAGAAGAAACTCAGCAGGTCGGCCTCGCAACAACTTTCCCGGCGAAGATTGTCCCTATTGATTTGTCAAAGTGCCTTGGACAGATTTGCGGACAACTCCGCGCGAGTCAAAGGGGAAATTACAGAATTTGAAAAGACTAGAGGCGACCAGAGGCCGTCGAACGTCCCTTGTGACTATGTGTCTAAGAACCGATTTGTATGGTCCTTCGCTTCATGGTGCCTTTGGGCTCGGCCTGTTCAGGACCCAAAAAGAAATTAAACATCATGTGCGGGACTTGTATTAAGAATTTCTTACATTTTTGTTTGAATTTCTTAGACTTTTTGACTTTCTTGGATTTTTGGATTTCTATAGATTATCTCAGAATTTCTTAGAGTTCTGGAACTTCTTGGATATCTCTAGATATTCTTAGATATTTTAGATGTTCTTAGTTTTTGTCTAGGTTTTCTTGTCATCCATTTTAAAAAATGTTTGGATTATGTTGAGAAAGGTCGTCAGAGATATGGAGAGGTGCCATTTTCATTGGGGAATATTTTAGTACAATTTAGTTGTTTAAGGTTAATTTGGTGTTCTATCGATGTTTTAGGTTTTATTTGTTTTCTTTATATAGTTTTCTTTAGTTGGGCCAATGGATTGAAGAAGGTATCAAATGAAGGAGTCTTGAAAGCAACCCAATGAATATATTTCTATGTATTTTCTGTCACTGAAGCTCCTGCTGTATTTGCGTGTGTTGTAAGGCAGCACTCTAGCTTTTCAATAACCCCACGCTACTACGCCTTGGCAAGTTCAAGTCACACACGAATAGCTCTACATTTTTTTCGAGCACTGTCACAAAGTTCAGCGAAAAGCCAAGTGCAAAAAGGCTAGATGAGTCAAATTACAAGCAGCCTGAGAAAGTCAAAGGCAAACGCAATATTGCTTTGGATTCTTGCGAGTTGTTGTGGAAGAGGTCACAGGTGCATGCTGCATACGCGGAATGAATGATCACACATTTGTGCATCCAGCAAGGTTTGTGGCATTTTCATGATGTTTCAAGTAGGCTGATTGTGTTTGCCACCTCTAGAAAGTGTTTACTTAGACGGAATTTGTTCTATATATATATATAGTATGTATTGGACGCATGATGTGTGTGTTATGTGAATTTTCTTTATGTAATCTTGATTCTATGTGCACACCAATTCACACATGTTCACGCAAATTGCACCTGTTCACACAAAAACAGCCTAGATTCATAGATCATGATTGATCCCAATAGATCTCAGAAAATAGAGCAGCAAGCAAAGTCCAACGTCGACATGCCATGAAATGCCGAGGTACGACGGTATGGTCTTCAACCGCGGTGCTTTCCTGGCTGCCTTGGGTTCCGATTGGTCTGTTGATATCAAGCGAGTGCGCTCTGTGGGCACCTGTTGTTGCGGAGGGCAAGGTGCTTGGCTGCAATCTTCGTATAGCGAAAGTGTTCTTGCAGACCGTTTTGAGGGTTGGTGTTCTTGACCAATATTTGAAAGGACTTTTCGCATCTCTTCACTATTTCCTAGACGCCTGCCTGTGGTGTGCTTAGGGCTTTTCATGAACACCTTACATGGCAGTGGAATGGTCTTTCTGCAAGCTGGGGGTACTGTTATGAGGTGCCGCTCCGCTTTGGGACATGCTTTTTTATTTCGTCATCGTCCAAATACATCTTGGAATCATATTGGATTTTCTTCAAGTCTTAGTTTAGCCAAGTTTTGGGATCTTTTAATGTGTATTGCGCCGAGCGTCTATTGTTAAAGCCAAAATTTGCAAAAGATCAACAAAGTCAGCGGACACTGCTACTTCCAGCCCTGAAGCACAATTGCCAAAGGTAAAATGATGTAAAACGTATTTGCATCATTTGAATTCCTTTGACAGGAAGGATCTTGAAGAGGGGGAAGAACTAGTGGTGGAGCAGAGCGCGGTATTAGCCTTCGAGCGCACAGTGGAACTTGATATTCGTAAAACTGGCGGATTTCTGGTTGCTTGGACTTAATAGTTCTTGGAACGCAGAAGTGGAGCTGAAGGAGCTCAATTTAAGCTGCGTGCGAGCAGGGAGACATACAGTACGGGTTTGGAAGAAGATGTTTGAACACTAGAGATGCTACAGCTGCTATGAATCGGGGTTTCATGACTCTGCGTCAATGTGCTCAAAATCCATCACAAGCTTGTTCACTTCTGTTGGTTTTCGTCGTGGGCCCACAATTTCCAACAGGGAATGCAAAAATCAGAGGGGAATACTGATGTGGGGGTTGGAGAGCAATTTGCTATGAGAAGCTTTCATGTGCCTGCTTGCTGCTACTTCAACCAGTGTATGCGACCTACTAGGCTAAAACACTTGCTCTTGCAAAGGCGAGAAGCTTGACAGGTTTTCACACAGACAGACAAACACGTACGGATAGAGATGGATAGACAAGTGACAAGAGGCACGCATTTTCTCTCCCTCACACACACACACACACACACACACACACACACACACACACTCTTTTGAGATAGCCACACACTTCCCACAGGTGTGCTGCTGTGGTGGCATGGGCAACTCGGACTGTAGAAGTGTAGAATAAGAGAGTACCATGCTTGGAACTGCATGGTGTTTGTTCATGTCCATACTGTGAATCGTGCGTATATGTTCAATGAGCAGTCACTGTGCCAGGTCTTTTCAACGCTGTTCTGACGGGGCCGGGCATCTTGGCAAAGAGGTTTGCCCATCACCCAGAATCAAGCGAATTACTAACTACAAGTGGTTGCACAAAACAGTTGCACGTATGTCCAATGCAGTCAGTCAAGATAGCCTGAGGATTTGTGATGATTCACTCGATGGGTTTGCAGAAGCTTCGCAGCAGCCTTGGCGCCCCATCTGGTGGCAGCGCTGGTGGGTCAGGCGGAGGTGCTGCAGAATAGGAGGACGCTGCCTACGTCATATTATGCGGGCCATACCATTTGGAACAGTTTGGCGCCTTTGAGCAGTTCATATTACTACATGATGCAATGGATAGCACCACTGTTGGTCTACCGGAAGTCGTTGGCAAACAATGAGTCCCGTCCGGAGTCCAAACAATATTTGCCCCTTCACATTTCCAAGCTATGCTTCCTTCACTGTCGCTGATAAACTATTTATTTCAGCTTAAACTAAATTAAATACAGCATTTCCATTGCGAGGCACAAGTGTTGGCACAAAGATGCATAAAGAAATGACCAAGGGATAAAGAATGATAAAGATGGATAAAGTAGGAATGAGACTTCAACACCGCCAGGACCCTGAGCTGTCCTGGCTGCCTTTTTTCAGCGCGGAACCTTGCAACCAGGATTGAGCTGCCTATGGAAAGCCGGTTGCTTCCACATACACGACGCAAAAGATGCATGTTCATTTGAATTAATACTGAGACTGGTATCTTTTGAGGAAAAAAGGCAGATTGGATTTGAAACGCTGGACATCTTTTGACTGAAGCAGCAAAGTACTGTACTTCGCCTCCGAGAAAGTTCTACAAAAAGAAATGTGCCATCTCGCGCTATGTCCTACTGAAGACAAGTGCTTCCCATCACTAATCGTAAAGCAAGTGATCCAGTTGTAGCTATACCATCGCAAGGAATTGACAGGCTTGCGAGATCATTTTCCAGAAGTTTGTCCTCCAACGCTCAATCTTTGCACACAAGCTTGAGACTATTTGGGATCATTTGGATTCAACGGGGCATTTACGAAGTACATTCGTGATATTTGTGCACCTTTTGGATGGTTGACTAGTTTGATTCTGAATGGCGATGTGTTTATGTAAACCACCGGATTTTCGCATTGCATCTCTCTTCCCGAGCAAGAGGCAGCACTGACTGCTCTACATTAGGCAAGGCTCAGCAGTTTCGTACCTTAGCAATGTACCACGAAGTTTGCCTAATAACATTCAATAATATTATGACATAGTCTCATGTTGTGTAGGCACATTGCTGCAGACCATGTATTGTACTGTGGTGTGTGTTTGTGCAAATTCATGAAGTTTGTTTGTTTGACGGTAATTATTCTGTATGTATACAGCTAATGTATAGCCACGTGGCAAGATTTTTGCAGATCAAGCTTGGGGATGCTTAACAATTTTCAACAAGCAGGCGCATCTCTTCTAGCTGCTTTGGAGGCACCTTGAAAAACACAAAAAGAAGCACCCAGATGGGAACACAACTGCAACACAGAATAACAGAGCGGACTCAGAACATGTCAGAACTTGATGGATGTTCCAAAGGTAGTGTAGAATCTTCCCGTGAGAGGAACATCTTTTTTTGTTGGCAGATTTGCGTCTTGTTGGAATTTTGCCAGGCCTGCCAGGATCACCACTACCGGAAACTTGGCTTTAATGAAGGCAAAAATCTTGAACTCTGTCTGACGGTCATTCTCTATAGCACTTTGACATGCCTAGTAGCTATGTAGTTGACATATCACTTCACCATATACAGCCATGTACAGATACCGTACATACAGAGTAAAACAAGACATGTTGGAATACTGTAGTAGATAAGCTGAGGTGTTGTCCCCAACAGCATCACTTAGAAAAATGGCGAAAAGGAGACAGGGATGTTCTTTTTCTCACGGCTTCAGCAACAGAGAATATATATATATATATATATTTAGATCTATATACAGATTTGCCCACAACAGGCAAGTTGCGATAAAGTTACTACTAGAAATTACTGCTCCTAATGCTACTTCCACTAGTTCTACTTTTACTACTTTTACTAGGACGAACAAACTAATACTTGCAAGCGCAACCTTGCTGGAACCTCTGGAACACTGCCAGAACCTCATAGCATTCTGGGGAAAAAGGCTAAATTGAATAAACAATTGCTTCATAAATTCATAGAGAAATATAGAAATATGTCAGTGCTGCAAATCAACTTCAACGATGCTGTTTTCCATGTTTTACCGTTTATGAAATTTGGTTCTCGGCGACTGATGTGACTCGAGTCATCCCTGAGGATCAGCTGTGAGATGCATCGTCATGTAGAGAACGTCCTCGGTGGCAAGCTTAGTCACAGCGATTTGCCCCCACAGACATTGTGCTCATTGTGCTGGATAAGCTTCAGCAAGGTTTTTCAAAAGCTGAAGGAGGATGGAGCACTGTTGTGAGTCTTTGTGTGAAGCAAAGTCAACCTAGTTTGAAGATACAAAAATCTTTGCTGTCAAATGGTGCATGATTTGGTTGTCCAGCGGTCAAAGAATAATGATGGGAGAGAGAGATACAGTAGCATTCATTTGAATCGGAAACTCTCTGGGCAAGCGGAACTAACCTGGTGCGCCATGCTTACAAAGTTTGAAGTGAACTATGTAAAGGTCATGTCCCGATAGTATGTTCTTGTATTTTCTATGTTCATGTTCTTATATTTCTTATGTATAAAGTGTATGGCGGGATTTGGGCTATGCCCCAGAGGGACGCGAGGTGACACAGCCATTTCTGCATAGGCATAGGGACTCTGTCGCTTTCACTTCAGCCAAGGTAAGTCAAGACCAAGGCAGTGGCGGGGAGGGGGCAGCTCGCTTCAGTTTGTTCTACCACAGGTGTGTGAATGCATGATATGTTTGGATGTTTCGTGCACAAATGATGCGTGCCACATGACACATGCCAACCAGGTTAATTTGTAGGAGAAGCATTTGAACCCCCAAGGATTTAGAAGGTGATGTGGTGAAATTGGAACTGGAAATGCACAAATTAAAGTCCGGATCATGATTGCGTGGAAGATTTGATAGATTTTGACTGACCGTATCAAATTCAGACAGCACCTCCCACTCCGAAACGTTTGATTGGTTTCAAGATGTTTAAAGTTTTAAAGATGGTAGGCATTGATGGGCCGTGCCCTGGATCTTGCAAAATGACATTTTGATCTATCTACAGTAGGCATGTTTCTAGCGACGTTGGCACTGGCGTCTACGCATGTGACCCAGACATACTACGAAATGGTTTTGGAGTTTAAAACCATCTTGTAAAGATGCGGCTATATATCATGACACATGCACAGCTACATGTGTTTCCACTTTACATGTCAGTTTTTTCTCGAATTCGTTTGATGGATAGTTACTCAGGTGAGGTTTGGTGGTTTCGTTTGGTGGTTTCATTTTGTGGTCAATGACAGCCGCAGAATTTGACCACGATCAGGAGTGTCGACTTGCTGTGGGTCAAGCTTTCAATTTAGAATATGTTGCAAGGTTTCCTATGAAAGCTTTGACAGGCCCAACAATTTCCAAGGTTCCCCCCTCGTACATGTGCAAGACATACGATATGCATCCCAAATCATCCCAACATTTCCTGAGTATTCAAATGTGAAAAAGCATGAAAAAGCAATGCACACCGAAAATAGTTGAGCTGGTTGTGTTTCTTCAGGCCACCTGCGGAAGCTCTTGGTGATGAACTTAGTTCCTAAATCCCAAATGTTCCTAATATGCAAAAGCCATTGTGGCAGGTGATGCTGCAAAACTCAGTGACTGATGCAGGCCAATCTCATGTATATTTTTGTCCAGCAGTGTAACAAGTCAAGCTCGACTAAAAATGCTCAGAGGTTGGAATTGAGATCATCGGGGCGCTTTGCGCATTGACATGTTTCTTCATTCCTCAGGTGAACGCGCTCGAGCTTTTGGACGCAATCGAGTCCTTCGGACCAGAATTCACTGAATTTGATCCGGATTCGATGAATACAGGTTGGTACGTATCGTTTGAATCCTTTTAAATGATCGTGAATGTTGTGTGCCTAAGATCGTGTAATGCACATTAATGCACACAAATCCATAAACCATTACGATTCACAAATATTTGCGAAGTCCCTGAACTAAATCGCTACTTTTTGATTATTTTTGATTTTGTTGGTATATTGTAAACAGCATAAACAACATTAGTTTGGTGAACGCCAAGAAATATATCTATAGTCTGCAGTATTTGAACATATTTTAACCATGCATCTTTATATATCATTGTATATCGCAATACAGATGCTTCTATATGGTTCTTGCTCAACGTTCACTGGTGGGCCTGCACAATTACACCAATCACCTTCAAATGCCCCCGCAGTCAATCTGAGTGCAAATTGCATAGTACCAAGTAAGTGTCACCAGATGAGTGTGCATCTGTCTGTCGCACAGGCCTATTCGCCCACTCTTGTAGGCATCATCTTGTACTTGATTTGCATATTGGTGGTATATACATCACGATTCACAACTTTTGATTTGTCCACTATTCGCTGCAGTGAGGTAGTGGTTACGCCAGCTTCGCAACGCAGGCGCAGAGACACCTCTTATTGAAATAAGCTACCAGAGTGTCATTGTGTTATTTTAGATCTAATGATTTGCAGTGCCCATACTTGCTGCTGTATCTATTATCTTTGCGCCTTGCCCTTCACCTGCATGAGCATACTCGCAGAAGACATGCACAGATTTTCTGCTTTGTGGACTTACTTCAGGACCTAGACATTGCTTTGTGCTTTGGTTGAGACGTGCTTGCACATGAAGGGTGAGTTCTGTCCTTTCAGATATAAACATGCAATTTTCGCTTCCGCTGTTTTCCCTTGAAACGAACTTTCTTATTTGTCGCTGACTACCAATTTCAGCCCCATCATTTGGAGAAGAGGAGCCATGGCGTCAGCGGTGGCAGTGGCTGGGCCAATTCTAACCTCAGAAAGCCCCAGGGTGGTCATCACCACGGGACCATCAAGTCCAAGGCTTTGTGTGGACGTGCTCCAGCACTCAGCAGCGAGTCACTCAGATTACTGGCATGCTCGTTATCGCAATGTGGAGGCATGCTTGTATCAAGTCAAAGCTGAGTTGGCAAGCGTGCTTGAAAGGGAGGGATCGTTGATTGCACGAAACATGGAGCTGGAAAGGATGGAAAGGTGCTTTTCAAGCGCCTTGGAAGATGCGCACCAAAAAGCTCGCAATGAACTGGCTTGCAAGCAGGAGGTGCAAAACTTGCAACTGCGTTTGGAAGCAGCTTTGAAGAATGGAAAAAGCAAAGAGGAGCTTTGTGAGCATTTGCGACTTCAACTCCGATCCAAGGTTGCAGAAATTGACAAGTCCAAAGAGGAGTTGCAAAAACTAAGGACAGACTTGAACAAAGCGCAGGAACTCCATCATCGTTCCATGTCCGAGCTTCGAGCCATGTTTGAGGGACAACTAGAGAAGTTGAAGGAAGAGTTGCGCTTGAAGGAGCAGGACCTACAAATAGTCCGCATCAGCCTTGCCAAACAGGAGGAGCGCAACACCAATGTAGTCTCTGAGGTTTGTGACTTGAGACAACGGTTGGAAGCTGCAATGGAACAAGAAGCAAAACATATCAAGATGGTGGACCTATTGCAGTCTGAAAGAGACCTGTGGCTTAGCAGAAGTGACCACTATGAGAAGAACTACTACAGCTGCTTACGCCGAGGAGTACACTCTTTGGCATCCCAACCTGCCATTGACATTACCATCACACCGACACCACCATCTCATCCTGCGCCTCGGCGGTGTTGTCGAGGCCCAGTTCGCCTAACTTGATGCAGTATATTGCTGTATCATTAGGTCATGTCGGGTTTGTGATTTTTTGTGGCCTTGTTTGGCTTTGAACCCAGCGGCGCAAATAGGAGCAGATGACAAAGTCATGAAACGCTTCAGCTCCATCTGTGAGGCCCGCAAAGCGGGCTACAGCAGTGCCGATTCTGCAGGGAAAGCTCGGCTGATCTCGGCTAAAAAGGACCAAGGCTTTATCTCCACGCCTGTTTTGTGACAAGTCATGCTTCTGGACCCGCACGTGAATAGACTGTAACTACTGGTGCTACGAAGAGAGCTATTCAAATCAATTTCACTCTTCAGCTTCAGAGTTTCCTGCACTGTTAATCTCGCAGAGCAATTGAACGATTCGATGTTGATTTGATGGTGCTTATCTTCAAAATTCTGCAAGCCATTTCCAATTCAGAATCATATACTCCCAGAGTTCCTGAAAATGTTTGGATTCGCTGGTACCACAGGTTTCCACCGCGTGATTGTTGCTCACGTGCGTTGGAAGCCCAGGGAAACATTTTGCATCATTTTGCTGGGTGGTTGACAGCAAAGTCTTGGTCTTGTGGGTCTTGTATTCATGAATTTACTGGAAGTCCTTCCTGACCTGCCCCTTCAGATGTCGTGGAGAACTCTTCTTCAAACGGTTGAAAATCAGAAACAGAATTGCCCAGGACCCCAAGTTTCCCAATGGTTTCACTTATGTTGCATTGGGTCAAGTGTGGCCAATGCATGCCAAAGCGCCTTTGACATGACAGAGTGCCCTGGCCGCGCGCGTGACCCCCAAAGTGGTGGCTTTATCGCATGCAGCTGCTTAAGCATTACTACAGCGGTAATCTTGGGGTGACTCAGCTCAAGTCTGTTGCTGTTTTTTTACTAGAATCTGTCACCAATGCGCTGCAATAGTGCGACGCGGATTTGCTTCCAAGGATCACCCTCATCAGTATCAACACAGACGTTGAATGCAGAGACTCATGCAAGTCCCTCTGCTTCACTTCCAATGCTACGGGAGAAAGCATTTGCATTGGAGCTGGCGACAAGTGCTATGTGGATTGCAACTTCAATCGCACTTGTGGGTCACTTGGTTTCGAGACGTCACACAGAATCAATACGTTCTCTCATGCGGAGGCTGGCTGAAGCATACTTAAGCAGTTTGTTACCAGACGAATCCAAAGAGCTGTCAGCATTGCTTCTCAGCGCAAAGGAGTGCAAACGGCATCAAATGGCTTATCCTTTTGCAGTAACATCACTTGAATCGCACGGAAAAGACTGATGGAAAGAAATTGAATGATATTGATGTTTGTGTTCGCCTATGACTCTGACATACTATGACACTTGAAATGACCTGCAAAGTGATAGCCAGATTGAGATCCACAGGGTGCATGTGACCAACTGGATATGGAGCGTTCTTCTTCACAGAGATTTCATGAAGTTCTGCACGTAAGGGAAGACCGGAAGTGTTTTGAGATATTGGCGGAAGAGGAGATCATTCAGGACGGGCACCGCTTGAACTTTCCCCAGTCAAAACTCAGGTTTGGCTAAAGCTGGTGTCTAATTCGCACACTTGAGGTGACAAACTTGTATGTGAAAACGAGGTGAAGTTACACAATTGAAGGTTGCTTTAATATCTTCGGGTACTAAATGAATGAAACATGATATACCTCGAACATCCTCGGACCATAGCGATGCAAATGTAGATAAGGAAATGCATATAATATACATGATACACTCCCCGGAACCGACATGGCACCTGAACATATGCAATTCTAAAAGGAAATCAACCTTCGAACCATTGGTTTTTGAGGAGTGTCGTAAGTTTCAGGGAGGGTGTGTGAGGGTAATTCAATACGAATCATGATGATGACGACGACAATTTTCATAGTGTGACAATGTGGATGACGATGCCGGCAGCAATGACAGATAGCCATTGATGTGGAGTTGTCGCCATAAGTGTCGTCGCCTCAACTGTCATTTTGTTTCATTGTCGTCATCATGTTTGAAACACGTAGCTTGTTTTTGAAGCTAGATTGGACATGACTAGGATTGTAATTTTGACCTTAGTCAGTCCTCCTTCACAACAGTTTCGACAAAACTGACAGTGTATGCATTTGTAAAAAGGATACCTAGACCTTCAGTAGCACTAAGTTTTGCTCCTAGCAGTTGTTGGGTGGAAAACCGCTCACTTGCTGGAAAACAGCTTACAAATGGGAAAGGGCTTGCAAGGGCATGAATTTCCGCTTGTTTCCCAGCATCTCCTTTTGCATGTCACGTTCCGAATAGTGAAAGTGGCCAGATCAAGATACCCCTAGTATTGAGTGAAAACGGATGAAAACGGCCCACTTCTGTAAGAAAGAAGAAAGCAGATATCATCCTCGTCATCGCTTTCCAAATTGCTGGGCGTCCATGTGCCAATTATTAAATCTCAAAAGTTGATTGAAAATGTCTTTACGATCTTACGTGCATATGGTAGTGATTTCACGAGAAGATGTGAGATGGATGTGAATTGTGACGTGGGGTTGTTGCTCAAGTGAAAAAGGATCGGGCGGTCATGCAATGAAGTTGGAAGCCTTGGTGCTTGCAGCTCTGGGACAATTGCTGCAGGTTGGACTGCGAGGACCACCTTTGCAACTTCCCGAGTACCAACCAAAGATCTATCCTTTGACATCACCAACGGTCAACTGCGAGTGTCAGTGCTACTGTCTTCCCGATAGCCGCACCAGTCCTCTTCATTTGGGGGCCGCGTGCCTGACTGGTTTGGTGATTGGTTGGTTGAGCACCTGTGGCCTCCAGACATCATTGAGTAGCCCTTCACCACGTCGGCGTGGAAATGGTATCATTGTCAGAAATAGTTCCTGGAATCCCTGTGGCTGTGTTTTACTCTGATGACTTAGTGTGGCATGAGCGCATCCCTATTTGGAGGGCTTCTGAGGGACATTGGATGATTGTGACACCGGATTCTGACCGGTATGTGGAAGATTTGAGAGGGGGCTCGTTAGAGGGGCCGTCAAAGGTGAAGATAAAAGGAAAGGACTTCAAGTACTGGAGCCGTGTTGGTGGAGCTGCATACCGTTTCGCAAGTGGTTTGACCAATGACGAGTTCCGGAGCCACATCAAGAATACCTTCAAGGAACTTCTGTCTGAGCCTGATTTTGATCGAGATTGGCGCCCTGACGTCATCATTGACATGGACGGCAAGGTGCGCCAGTCCTCTGAATTTTTGGGGGGCATGCTCACGACACATCGGCTGACTGGAAAAAGAGGAGTGATGGTTCAAGCTGACCCATCTTCACCGGCATCCAGGCAGCAGGCTTTGATGTCAAGTATTCAACCAATCGCTCTTCCTGGATCAGGATATCTCTGGGTCTGCTGTGAGAGTCGTGATGGTCATCAAATTGGTGAAGTGATGGAAGTGGATGGCAACCGAGATGTGATGCTCGGAGACATTGGGCTTTTTCAGTCACCCACTGGTTGGATCAAGCTGCAGCGTTTGACAGAACCGGAGCGCCTCAACTT
>DF245243.1:0-19434 GCA_000507305.1 Breviolum minutum Mf 1.05b.01 | reverse complement strand
TGGAGTAGTACTGGACTAGTACTTTGTAGTACGGAGTAGTACTGGATTAGTACTTTGTAGTACTGGAGTAGTACCTTCTGGAGTAGTACTTTGTAGTACAGAATAGTACTGGGGTAGCACTTTTCTGAACTTTGTAGTACGGAGTTGTACTGGGTACTGTTTGGTTCGTAGGAAGAGTCGCATGTCGTTGCGGACTGATGTGTGACAACGAGGCAGAGATCATCTAGAACTTGGTCTCACATGGAGTTGCCCGCTGCGACAAAGCCAACAAATGCCAACTGTGTTCGCATCATCAGAAAAAATGTTCAATGAATCAAGGTTGTCACAAACGATTCTATAGGCACATGTTCTTCGGAATTATATATTTTTTCACTTTTGAAACTTCCGCCACCGCCTCGTGCGGCTATACTGGTATATCAACTCATCACTTGGAGATTTGTGAAATCTAGTATCATGGTTCATTTATGAAAGATGATGATCATATAATCATACATACATATTTAGAAAACATCACCACTCGCACCATTTTGTCCGCTCTTTGGGTTTTTTATCCATACCAAAATAATCCATCATCAACTCGTGAAATAAAATATCGTGTTGCATGAATCAAGTTTTTTTTCACGGAACGGGGAACCCTTGTTTCAAAAAGAAAAACGACCCGTTGGAGACATCCGTGGAATCGAAAGGGGAAAAAACACAACGTGGTTTGATAGGGATCCTTACAATGGTTTATTATAATCCCCATATGGGTGTTTCCAAAATAGTGGGTTTTCCCCCCAAATCATCTATTAAAAAATAGGGTTTTCCATTATTTTCACCATCCATTTTGGGGGAAACACCCCTATTTTTGGGTCAACACCCATATCTACCGTAACATACTGTTGATGGCTGAACTCCCAAACAACCACCGCTTGGATGTATAAACCCAAGTAAATAATGGGACATTTACCATATCAACAGTATTTATCATAATCCCTATATAACTGGGTAGTAAATTTCATCCCCCTTACCCAAAAAATCCCAAGCCGCAACCAGTCCAGGTGCGCAAGATGAGTTGGATGATCTCGCAGCACTTGGAGTGGACTTTGCCACCGACTCGGAGGAGCCATGGCACGGAGGGCACCCGTTGGATGGTTCAGAAATCCGGCGTTTAAAAACCAGTTGAGGGAAGTTGGTAGTTGAAATCCCATTGTTTACAGGGTTTTGAACATCCAAACAGTGGTTGGGAATGGGATTTCTGAAGCATCTTTCCGTATCCCCCAACAAAAAACGAGGGAATGTCCCAAAAAAGGAAAGGAAATGAACCATCTTCTAACCGTTGGTTGATTTTCAGGGGATATGTTCGTTTCGGGGGAGTATGTTTTGACTCCAGGCTCTTCATTCCACCACCAGCCATTTTTTCCAACGTTTTTTCCTTGGCACATCCTTGTCTTTTTTTGGGGGGGTTATCATCTAAAGTGCTTTAGTAGCAAATAAACACATGTTGTTTTGATTCTTTCAAAAAAACATGTTTTTCTGCAGCTATTGTATTAATTCCCTACCCAAATTACAACGAAACCATACACAACCTCACCTTTCACAAGGTAGCTGGTAGATTAGGGAATCCCCTCTGTTTGTAGGGAAATCTAGTTTGGTGAAACATGATGAAACTTGCCTAAATTCGAGGTTTTGCTTCAAGTCAAGAGAAGCACAGAAGTACCAGTCTTTCTTTCCATATGGAGAGGTGGAAACTCACGTAAAACAGTTCCCAACTGCTTCATGTATGAAATATTTATCCTAGGTTCTGCTGAAAAAACAGCTACAATGCATGACAAACCTTATAGGTAAATACTCCCTATGACGCGAAAACAGGTAACAATTTCGCCCTTGAAAAATTCATGGTTGGAAAGACCATCCGGCTTCCTTTAAAGGGTTTCAAACTATTTTGCGGGTGCTTTGGCTGTTAGTTTCAGGGAGTCGGTATAACCTCTTGATGGAGGTTTCTGGGACCTCAATCAGATTCCCAATTATGGGATTTCCAGCAACGATGTGCAGATATCCTCCACTCACATCCTCTCATTTTCAAGTGAATTCCATGCCAATAGATGGCACAGAAAATAGAATGAATTCGTAAATTTCAAGGATCCCATTTTTCCCATGGATTTTTCTTCCCCCCCGTAACAACATGTCAGAAATTTTGTTGAAATTTGGAAGTGCCCTTAGATTAGATTCGTTTCAAATGACACAAATGACTAGCACTTGGAGATTGGTGAAATCCTACAGGTCAATAGATGTAGAAAAAATTGTGCGACATGAACCCAAATGACTTGTTTTTTTTTGAAGGTTTTCACCCCTCAAAACAAGGCCAACCTTCCACCCAACCAAAACAAGGGTCATGAAAGGGTTCCAGGTATGTATATATATATATATGCATATTGAAGTCACATATGCACATAAGACATTTTGCCATCCGATACTCTCCCAATATTCACCTCACAAAAGTTGCGGAAGAATTTTTGGCTGGATCCTTTCTTAGTATCCATTTGGGTGAAGCACAATCCTGAATCAATGTCGTGTGAATCAAGCTATTTCCCAGGTGGTGGCAACTCAAATATGTTTTATATGTTCACCCCGAAAATTGGGGAAGATGAACCCAATTTTGACGTTCATATTTTTGAAGAGGGGTGGAGAACAACCACCAACGGATGGATCTGGGAATCCAATACGACGGCCAGTCCTGAGGATTTAGGAATCCAATAGGAAACAGACCCAGTTCCTTAGGTTTCGAGTGAAGCCAAAAAAAAGGTGGCAACAAAATCAGTTGTTGAATTCCCTTGCAATGCACCCCACCCCACCGGTTTTTTTGTTGTTTGGAACCAACCGGATACCAGGAGGAAGGTGGGGAAACCTGAGAGGGTTTGGAGGAGGGGTCCAAGGGGTCCAAGGGGTCCAAGGGTCCAAAACATGTCCTAACCCGTTGGGTGTTGATGGATGGATGGATTGGTTGAATGATTGATTGGCGGATGAACTGGTTCAAAGGCGAGCTGAGTCTTAATCAGGAAGATCCTCAAGGCATGAAGATAGCAGCTAGCAGTGAGATGATGTTTACAAAATCTCTGAACTTGGTACAATATTACAATGCGTGCGAAATTGTGCATCATATTTTTTTTGAAAGAGAAGGTGATGTTAGTTCCAGGGTATTTTTCCTTTACCCAAATTGGGTGAAAGATCTTGTCGTTGAAGAAAGCTGGTGACACTGCATTTTCAGGTGCCAGTGCAGGTATAGATCAATGAGATGGTGATGGTTTGACGTGATGACACGTGACTTCAGAATTGCGAAGCTGATGATGATGATGATGATGATGATGATGATGATGATGATGATGATGATGATGATGATGATGTTGATGATGATGATGATGATGATGATGATGATGATGATCCCACTCACAAATATCGCATACAAATTATACATCAAATTAGACTCTCCTGCGCGACGCACGCTTCCCAGGTCAGTCCAATGACATGCAGGCTGGGCTGGCGTTCATGGATGACCTGTCGACGTGGGCCCTCCAAAAGGTAATCCTTCGTCCTCCGAAAACTAACGGCTGCAACCTGAACATAGACTTCTGGAAAAGGAGATTCCTTTTTTGGAAACCATCATTTACAGGTTCCAACCGTTAGTTTTCAAGGGGTGTGGGGGGGAAACCCAGGTTGCCAGGTGCCTTTCGATTGCAAGTGGTTGGTGAATGATTGTGTATTCTATTTCGTTATCTATTTCGTTATTTGCCGTTTGCATCTTACTCTTTAAAAAACATCACCATTTAAATCACCCCTTAGGAGAAAAAAAAAAAGGTTCCCATGGTCGGACCGTCTCCTCCGAACATCCCGAAAATCGCCAGATGATTGAAAACCGCAGCTCCGCCTCTGGTGGGGGCTCCTGGCAGAGAACCAAAATCATAGACCCGTTTGGATGTGACTTCCCTCCACGAGCTATACTTGTTGAAACCACCAATAGGTACAGATGTTGTTTTTTTCTTCGAACTTGTGGAGTTGAAGGGTGTCCAAACGTTGTGAATTTGTAAGTAACGATTGGAAATGCGAGATTTTTTTGAGATATCCTGATCGTACAGATTTTGTTTTTTTTGTTCTGGATAAACTGTTGATTTGAAATAAATAGGATGATCTCAATCAATTTCTTGGATTTGTTTTGTTGGTGTTTTTTTACGGATACCATGGTAAATCACCATTATTCACCAGCATTTGGGAAAATGTGTTGGGACATTTGAGAGTCTTAGGATGATTCTTTACCGAAAAACATGAGCATGGTAAATCACCAAGGTGTGCTTCCAAAAACCAGTTGTTTTCTGGAGGTGTTTCAATGGTTGGTCCCTAAAAATGGCCCAAAATAAATGGGTTTCACTGGGGTTTATGTCACCCCTAGGAAACAAAGGGAGTCAGTCACCTCCAGGCATTCAAACGTCCAAAACCTGACTCCCAGCAGACTCAAGACCCTGTTCAGAAACGGATGACACAATCCGAAGATTCATTTTTTTTTGGATGATGAAAAAAACAAAACATTCATTGGTCATCCCCAAGATTTTTTTTCATCCGAAGATTCGGATCCGCAATGTTTTTTTGGAGGATGCAAAGATTCATGACCATTTTGGTCATACAAGATGGGCTACACTCCTGTAAACTAACGTAGCCACGGAAAATCCACCATGTTGATGGTATTTACCAGGAAAAATGGTGATTTTCATGGGCTATGTTAGGTTCAGGGAGGGTAGTTGAAAATGGAGTTATAACCTATTTGGGACTATGATTTTTCAGCCCATTAACCTCTGATGATCCATCAAGAAGTTGGTCAAACCCTCCCAGAAAGTAAGATTGCGCACCTGAAAATAGGTCGAAACCCAAAAGGAAGCCGGATCGTCTTCCAACCAAGGGCGATGGGTTAGTTTCAGGGAGGGTAGAAGTTTGAATGATTTTGAATGTTTGATTTTATGTTTGCGTAAATTTGGCGAAAAAAAATCGGTTAATGAAAAAGATCATTACTTGACCGGATGGTTTTTTGTTTTTCTCAACAACTTTAAGGGGACGAGTTTTAGTTTTTCATAGTCTTGGACTTGTGCATCCCCTGCCCAAGATCTTCTTTTTGAATTGACGATGAAGGGCCTGAATTTTCACCGTAAAAATGATGGCAACTTCCAGGTTGAATTCTTCGAACATGTGGAGTTGAAGGGTGTCCAAACGTTGTGAATTTGTAAGTAACGATTGGAAATGCGAGATTTTTTTGAGATATCCTGATCGTACAGATTTTGTTTTTTTGTTCTGGATAAACTGTTGATTTGAAACAAATAGGATGATCTCAGATAAAATTTCTTGGGATTTGTTGTGTTGGTGATTTTTTTAACGGATTCTATGGTAAATCACCATTCTTCACCACCATTTGGGGACTATTTTTTGGGGACTTGGAACTCCACGCATCATGGCCAAGCAAATCCAAGTTATTTGGAGATCACCAAGGTCGGCCCCGAAACAACCAGCTATAAATGGAGGGTTTTTCAATGGATTTTGTCGCCCCTAAAAAGAATGGGATTTGCCCCTAACTTACCCTTTTTTTAAATATCTACGAATACGTAGGGGCGAAAAAAAAAAAGCACCAAGGATGGAGGCGCGACTTGGAAGATGTAGGTGTTATCTTCCAAGAGGCCGGGGGTTGCTCGGAACGCCGGAACGTTGGTGGGTTTTCCGGTTTTCCAGTCCAAAAATGGTGCCTTGGAGCTGGAAAAGATGACAAATTTTGAGCTTGTTTTTTACGGGGGTGTTTACCATAGACACCGAAAGTTACCATGAGAAAATCAAGCCGAAAAATTGAGAGGTAGCTTTGGTCCCTTGGTGATGCAGGGTTTCTCCGATTGTTTAGGGTTGTTTAGGGTTGCTTTCTAAATGATGAGCTCAAAAATAGGAAAAAAATATCACATGGGGATATTAAAAACTAGTGTTTTTTAACTACACTGTGATATGTTCCTACTAAATAAAGGATCTCAAAAAAAAACAGAATCCTCAAAATCAGAGGGTAGTTAAAGTTGCTTTGAATTTGAATGTGTTTTTTCGCTATGTTTGAGGTTCCAAACTCCTGATTCTTGCAAGGAATCCTTCAAGAGGTTTTGTTCATGCTCCTCCGCGGAATTCGAATGTTTTTTTCCAACAAATTACCGTGCCACGGTTTTTTGAAAGCTTAGCCCGCTTAGCCCATATGGAATATCAACTGCAATGGGTAGCATGGGGTAAAGGTTTGCTCTCACAACATGAGGGTGAATCACGAAAACCGCCTGTGGTGGAGTGGGAGCCAACGGGATTCGTTCAGATTTTTACAGCCTTTGTGTTTGAGAAAAAACGTACCTTGTCTGAAGATGATGAGTCGCCCCTTTCAATATATACCCTCCGGGGAACGAACATATCCCCTTTAAAGGTAGCTGGGAAGATGATTTTCCTCTTCCCAAGGTGGGAAATCTTAGTTCCCTGCAGGGGTAAGCATATAGATCCCACAAGTTGTGTGTGTGTGTGTTTGGTTGAAAGCCAGGATTGATCGATTTTGGATGGATTCCGATAGCGGAATTCCAAGAACTTTTGTGCCAAAATCAAACCTGAAACAAGGATGATGCACAGCCACCTTTGTTGTACAAAAGTCTGGTGGACAAAACAGACTCTCGGGGGGGGTGAAATTTCATGACGAAATAGCCTGAATCAACCAGAATTCACAGCCAAAGAATCACAGCCACTAAAAAAATGCATGAATACAGATCATGTTTTGTTGATCATCTTGAAGTTTGCCATTTTTCTGTAAGTCTGCAGGGTTTTCCCCACAGGTTGATTTTGACAAATTCACGGCCGGGTCGATTTACCAACACGAAAGACTGCAACCACTTTTTTTTCACATTCACGTTTTGTTATTGTAAGCCCAAGGATTTCTTATTGGATACGACTCTGACTTAGATCTACCCCCCCACACATGTGTGGCAAATCGCCTCACCTCGTGGCAAATGAAGGTGACTTGTTGGTTGGGATTCCCTGAAGACCTAAAAATGTTTCATATAAGATCCTGGTGGTGGCGAGTTATTCGCATCGTGGGGCCGCCAGGAGGGTTTGTTTGAAACCGAAGCTGCAGCTTTGGAGAGAGAAGCAACTGAGATGTAGCTTGGCAGTTGTTGTGTGAACTTCACTGGGAGGAATTTCTTTTCGAAATGCAATGTAGCTTAATATACATCTTAAAATCAAGTAGTGTGTTTTCATTAGGTCATTGTTGTTCTTTCTTCTGGCATCATCGTCATCATTCATCATCATCATCATCATCATCATCATCATCATCATCATCATCATCATCAAGCCTTGTATCATAATTGGTGCTCGATTTTAGGGAACCGTCGCCGGTGGGTCCGGCAGGACGGACAAACACCTAAAGTTGTGCTTCGCCGTTTTCGCCATTTGGGACAGCTGGTTTTTTACTCTCCAGTTCAGCAGCAATCAAAACCCTGACTATTTGCTGTATGCAGGGGATTATACTACCAAGTTATGTAGGGATTATGATAGGCCAAAATGTACAGTAAGACGAATCGACGTTCAATGGTCAATTTCCCAGCCATGAAAAAAGCAGCTTTAACGTAGATATAATAATCAATATTTTCTCATATGTATATACATACATACATACATACATACATACATACATACATACATCTGATTTATATATAGAGTTTCCGAACCACACCCGGAGTTTTTCCGAATACTGCCGGTAAATCCATCCACCCGGTTTCAAGTTGGAAGTTGGTGACCGAAAAAGTTATATGTGAAACTTGAAACATCCCCCCAAAAAAAAAGGTACTTGGTAAAGATTCAGGGTCAAAGATCTGATGGACCAAGTTGCTTTCTTTCGTTGTAGATTCTGAGCCCATCGCAGCTGTGAAAATCCTCACCTAAGCTGTGAGTGTAAGGCTTATGGATACGGGAAAAGGGACCTCCCAAAATAGCCGGCTATGAGGTTCAGGATTCCTGCATTTTGATAGTTCAAATGTGCTACTGTCAATGGAAGAAATCAGGCAAGAGTTGAGGTTGGTAGCTTATCCCATTTACAGATATTTCCAGGGGTTTGATACATCTCAGGTGGTTGGCCGGATTTCAGCCATCAACAGTAGCAGCAACTGGTTCCGAATCATATGCTATAATCATGTATCATCAGATTTCATGTAGTTTTCATCAGTTTTTTTAAAGCTTACCAACACTGAACCACCTATCTCCAAGCCATGCCAAAACCATCCCAAAATTAGCTTTTGAGGTCGCCCAGATCCGTGAGACTTGAGGTTGGGGCAGGGAAGTTGGTCGGTCTCCTTTCCCCACATTTGGGGGATGGGTTTTTTGGTGAGTTGGGATGGGTATGTCATGTTGGCCCTGATCATCTGGTGGGTGGGATAGTTGGGATAGTTGGGTGGGGGGAGGGTTGGTGGTCAACCAGTCATGAAGAGAGCAAAAACGCCCCGCCACACAGGTGATGGACATGACGCAAGAGCCTCCAAGGTGGGTGGGGGAAATTTTTCGGGACAATGGCGCTCAGGTGTGATGGGTTGGTGAAAATTATGACTCACTGAAGCACCATGACACCAAAGAAAAAGACCTGGAAGTAAAATCAATCTTTTGCCACCAATTTGTCAGGAGTGAGGTTGGTCATGGTTGGTCTGATTTTGATTAATTTCAGGCCTTTTAGTCTTTTGCCAGCTAAGCTTACTAAGGCGTACTAGCTTACTGAAGGGCCATGTGCCTATGACAGGTTGTTTTACCATTAAAATGTGATATTTTGGTGAAGATGTTCTTCATGTTCCCCTTCCCACGAGCACGATCCGGACACACCAAAATGCCATGATAACTACCCGGGACCCTAAACAACCAGTTTTGAATGGATGGAAATGGTGAAAGAAAGATTTCTGCCAAGTATAAAGTCAAGATTTGGAATGGTCCAGTTGATTCTGCAGCAATTGATAAATCCATGGCCATCAGCTTCCAGGTCTTTTGCAGTATCTTGGGCCCAGCCCCCCGACCCACCCAGCCCAGTTTCAGGGTGTTCATCATACCGACCAACCTTGAATGTTTGACCCAGCCTAAGAGTCGCATCGAGATGTTTGTTTCCCCTAAGAGTCGTTGAAATCAAAGGACGATGGGAAAACCCAGGACTAGGTGGTGGTTTTCAAATATGTTTATATTTTCACCCCAAAACTTGGGGAAGATGAACCCATTTTTGACGAGCATATTTTTCAAAGGGGTGGTTGCAACCACCTAACTAGAGGAGACATTTTGAAAACATTATATTCATATGATATTCATAGACCTGGTGGAAGTTTCGTTGAAAAGCCTCCCAAAAGTTTGTTGACCCATGTTTGTTCAAAAAAGCACCCAAAAAAAAACATGTCGGATGAATTTTTGGTGTGCCTACCTTTGAAATGAGCATTCCAAAAATCGTCAAAATGACCAAGACATACTGTTGATGGAAGAAATCCTGCACCACCTGGGATGTATAAAAACCGTGTAAATAACGGGATAAACTACGATTTCTTCCATCAACAGTAGTGGAATCGGACATCACCTTCATGTTGTCCTGGATCGCCAGGATCCATGAAAATAGCACCTTGGATGCGGCGAAAACGGAGAAAATTCCACGGATTTAAACTGAGGGTGTAAGGTCAAAATGCAAATGGGATCCATAATGAGATGGGATCCGGGAAATCCAGAAACGTTTGATGGTTATTTTTCGAAGGGGATATTTGGCCTTCAGAAATTTGCATGATTTTTGTTTGAGGTTTGTTTGTAATATAATCACCCCTGTTTTTAAGGGGGAATGTTCTTCTTATGGCTTTAAATTTGGTAATTTTTATGGGTCAAATGGTCAAACAAAAACATATCGGAGTTGTCGAAGATTTATCCCAAGAAAACATCTAGGCCGAATGGAAGGGGGTCACCGGGTCACCCAACAATTCTATCAAAACTGAAAAACAGCGCGGTTGCCATTCACCAAGCGGTTCCAGATGCTCTGGGAATGAACTTCTGGAAAAAAAACACTTCTTTCGAAAGGAAATTCCTGGACTTTTGGAAAAAAAAGGAAGCAACCAACCAATTTTTTTTCAAGGCGGCAACAAAACTTGGTGACCGGATGTTTTTGTTGGTCCCATTTTAGACAAGTTTGGTCCCACCCGCCGTTCCTTTTTTTGGGGCATATTTTTGGAATCCTCCAATGCTTGGTGGTTTGGTATTTCATGACCTTCCCTTACAAGGTGGGCCCCCAAAAACCAGTTGCAAATCCCAAATGGGATGAAAAAACTTACACCCGGGTAATCTAACATAGCAATGGAAAATGGACCCTTTGAAGATGTATTTCCTATTAAACATGAGGATATTCCATTGCTATGTTAGTTTACCAGAGGGTAACCCCATATAAGTAGGGTGACAAAAGTTATGACCTCAGTTAGTGGCTCCCCATTTATTTCGGGGGCCATTGATGCCGGCGAAACACTGGGAGGAAAGCCTCATGAGGTCATGTATGCCGACCGTAAAACCATCGGGTTCGTGCATGTGTAGAGACATAAGGGTTTTCAAGGAATGGTATGTATATATATATTATATCAATATCTATATATATATATACCTGGAACCTGTTTGTCCTTTGTTTTGAGGGTTGAACCGTCCAAAAGAAGGTATTTTCCAATCAAAGCAAGGGTCATTTGTGTTCCAGGTATATATACATTCTTTATGTATTGTTATTTTTATGAAAAGGATTACTCTTGATATACAGGAAGCCTTCCTAAGGGCCTACAGGGGTAATGCCCTTGGTTTTTTTTGGTACCTGGGAAATTTTCATGAAAACACTTCTCAAGGAAAAAGATCCATCAGGTAGTGGAACGTTATGTAAAGGACGCGGAAATCTTCGAATTTCAAGAAACAAAAAAACTCATACCCTCCCCGAAAACCGGCTAGCCCCTGAAAACCAAGGAAAAAGACAACTTTAAACGAAATTGTATCTTCCAATCATTGGAATTTTCAAGTGCTAACTATTACCCTCCCTGAAACGAACAGCTCGCCCATAGGCCGGGCCACAAAAGGAAACTAGTATTCCAACCATCCATTTTTCAGGAGCTACTGTTGATGGTTCAGAAATCCTGCACCAGTTGAGGTTGGTAGTTCATCCCAATGCTTTTTTCTGGGTTATGCCTACTTTCAGGGAGGGTAGTTGACCCTTGGAGTTGTGCAAAGAATGTCGCCGATTGACCAAAAAAACACCATTTTCTGGTATTTTTTTGGCAAGTCCCTGAGTTTCCTGGAAAGATGGGATTCCTGAACCATGATTTTGCTGGGCGGTACAATTTTTCTGCACCCAAAAAATCCAGACATCCCAATCCAAACACCGAAAGTGAGGTTGGATATGACAGTAGGACCCTAAAGATATATCGACCAAACACGAAAAAAACCTCAGGAGGTATATATGTCTAGGGACATTTCTATGCATTTTCTTGAGCAGCCAGGGCCCCTGGTTTCATTTGGCCAAAAATCCCATGGCAAAAATGAGGTGATCGAAATGACCTCCGAGACGCCGGCATCATCTTTGGAACTGAAGTCGGGAGCCATGGGAGCTTTGGTTGTGTCACAACCATCGGGAGCGTTTAGTGTCAGAATTGGGACAACAAACAACCAAAAATGTATATAACTTAGCACCAAAAAGCCGGCCTTTCCAAAAATAAGAAAGAAAATGATGTCTGTGTTTTTTTGTTTCCGGGGGGTGGGAATGAAGATTTTTTGCAAAACAGGAAGTATATCAGAGAGATTTCTTTGTTTGTCTCTCTGATCTCTTGACATCTCCCACATCATCGCTGCGATTTTGGGATCTACAAAAGACCGTCACAAAAGGGTGAAGGAGGTGAAATGCAGTGACTACTTGGTCCGGATGCTGCCCTTATTGGTTGAAGAGTTCCGGATTTTTTCAGCTGGTTTTTTGATTCTTGAGGTGGGATAATGTTGAAAAAAAACACGAATTCCCTGAGAGTACATGATAGTCTCAAAGGCATTTAACTGAGAATGATGGGTTGAGTTGGAAATGAAGAATCATTGGAAATTACCCTGCAGGATCTTTATTTAACTGGGCTGTGCCGAAATCGTGATGAGCTTAAATGAGCTTTCAAAGGGCGACTACTAAATGCCAAGCAAAGGGTCGCAACAAGGTTGGGGGTGGCTCGCACCAACCAGATTCAACTTGACGGGCTGATATCTTATTTTCCCAGCAGGTGGGGTTTGATTTCTATCATGTAAAGATGAAGGCTTATGTCAGTGATCTTCTCAAAGCTATGTGACATGACTCTCCCAAAATGTTTTTTAGGACTGGGGTCTTGAATCAAGAAGGGCTCAACTTGAGAAACTGAGATTTAATTTCACACATGTTTCATTTAAAGGTGTGTGAATTTTACCCTTTGATACTTCGGATGTTTTTGGGGGGATTCATCATCGTTCAATATGACCTAAAAGACCAAAAAGCTTGCAAAAAGCAAAAGGTTGCTTATGGTTGATAGACGAAATCGCTCGTCTGCTGTTTCACCTGTGGATAGCAAAATAGTATGCGAATATTCCTATCTACAATTGGCTGGTGTGCGTTCACCATCTCAGTTTTCTTCCCTGCACTTTGTTGATCATGCAATTCAAAAGTGTGAGATTACTAGAGGGCTGACCCGAACTTCAGCATCGCACAAGTGGTCAAACAAACTAGCGTTGTTTTCAAACAAAGAACCTTCATTTTGTTTGACTTGTAATTATAGGGGATTATCCTACCCGGCTTTACTAAAGTATTAAATATATGCACACGCATGATATATACATACATCACTGTAATAATAATGATAATAATAATCACAATAAACATGATCATAATGAAAATCCATGAGAATTCCCCAAATCCCTCGAATGATGTAATTTTTCACGTGCAGCCATTATTGTGTTTAAAGGATTTCCTTGTCAACTAGTGTTTTTTTTTGGTGGTTTGGGGCCCGGTGGTTTGGATTCCTGACATTCCCTGAAGGAAAGGAATTGTTACTTAGGGGTATCCATGGGAAATGGGAGCCCTTCATCAGCAGAAATTTCTGTTACGAAAAAAATGGAGGTAAGTACTGAACCTTATAGCCGGCCATTTTTGGGGTGGTGGGTTTTCCCTTAACAAGCCTTACATACAGCTTATTTAGGTTTGTTTTATTTTTGGTTTTTTTTCTGCCAATGGGGTGATTTTATAGATACCACAAAACCCAACCTACAAGAAAATTTCGAACAATCCAACAGGAAAATCCAGGTTCGAAATGGGATCAAATCACCGTTTCCCCGTTTGAAAACAAATCAAGGCCAGCTCCTGGACGCTTGGCGTAGTCACGCTGTTTCGTACCTGTTGGGTGGGGGAGGGTTGGGTACCACCATTTGAAGGCACCATTTTTTGGGGAGAAGATTTTTTGGATGTTACCCTCCCTGAAACTAACAGTTCGCACCTGAAAATGGTGGTTTCCAATAGGAATTTCCTTTCCAAGGGTCTATTTTCAGGTGCGAACTGTTAGTTTCAGGGAGTGTAATTCCAAGCATCATCAAACAAACATCCCATCCAAGTTGATGGCCACAACCTGATGCATGTTTTGGTCGTCCATTTTCGTGTCAATACTGTTGATGGAAGAAATCCTGCACCACCTGGGATGTACAAAGCCCTGTAAATGATGGGATATTTACCTTATCAACTGGTGCAGGATTTCTTCCATCAACAGTATTGCTGATCTTCAATATCTTTCACTAATAATTGTCATTTTTCTGTGAACCTTGGTTCTTTGTTGATGTTTGAAAGGCCAGGCTTTTTTTCAGCCCCGGAAAACCGTATTTTTTCGATTTTTGGATCTATGATGATCTATGGGGATACTGCACTGATGGCAACCAGAAATCCGGTGAGGAAACCAGTTGAGGTTGGTAGTTCCTCCCATTTATGACCGGCTTTTATGTCCATCCCCGGTGGTTGGGAATTGGATTTCTGAGCCATCAACTACATCTTTTTGTTGTTTGTATTTCTGCCTGGGCATGGGATGGAAATTTACAAGATTCCACAAAAAGATCCAACATGCCGCCAACTACAAGAATTGGTCTTACACCATCACTTGCCGTTTCTTACACCATTTAAGTTGCCGTTTGGTGGGTGGCAACTCCCCGAAAAATTGGGGATTCAAAAAATCCAACCATGACTTGCGCCATATTTTTCCAGAATGGGGTTGAGTTGAAACCACCAAAGAACCGAGGGACCAGGTGGCACTTAGGAAAAAAGACACGTTTATGTGTATATGTATATACATGATAAGATATTAACCAGATTTCATACTTAATTGAATATGTTAGATATACATAATGTATAGGTGTGATTATGTGTATATACACCGTTATACTTAGATATGATCTAACTATACATAGGGTATTTTTCTCATCCTTTACTCCACCGCCACAAGGAGATCACAGGTATCAGAGACATCAGACAGATTTGCTTCACGGCGGCAAGTTTTTGTTGCCGCGATTGTGGTTGTAGTCGTGGTTGTAGTCGTGGTTGTTGTTGTTGCTGGGATGAAGCTTTTTTTCTTCCCAACCCACAAAACATAAGAGGTGGATATTTTACCAAAAGAGTTTTTGAAGTTTAAAATTGAAGTTGGCATGTTTTTCTTTCTGCATTTTGAAGGTTTTTGTTGGAAAAATATGTATCTCAAACTATGACTTTTGACTGGTATCCGCCAAGCGCGGGTGAAAGTTCAAGTCAAGGATACCAAAGATGGTCTGCACCTGTGGTTGTTGAGTGTATATATGATATGTGTATATATATATATTATCCAAGGGGTCATACTTTCGGGATCCCAATAACCACCCAGATTTTCATGCATTTGGGAAAGTCGCGGATACTATTTTCACGTTCACAACTGCCACCTCTACAGTGAGGTTGTAGGTTTTTTGTAGCACCTTATGTCGAAGTCCCTTTTCTGTCAACCAGGACTTAATGGGAGGTAGAATTGAGTTTGGTTTTTCGTCCATGGGTCGTGGGGAACCTCTAAAAAATTTGTGATAAATTGCGGTTGAACCACTCTGATGGACACATGTGAAAAATCAAGTGATCTAAAACCCAATGCATATATATATATATTTCCCATGCTTGATGGAGTTTTCCAAGAGGAAGTTCACCACAGAGCTGCTTTTTTTTTTTGCAAACCAAAAAAACGGCCATTCGTCACTGAGTCCATTTAGATGAATGACAAGGCGGGGACTGCTGAGCTGCTGTGTTATGCTGTCAGGGTTTGAGGAAAAAGATCACCGCGCGGAGCTATAACTTACCAAGCTTCCAAGAAATCTCCAACAGGTCCTACTGAACGGACCCCTAAACCTGAGTATCAAATACCTCTAACAACTTCCCTAGGGGTCCTTTGGTAAGGTCCCATTTGATTTTTGATGGAAAGCTGTTCAAAAGGGAACACATTTTGGGCGAGCAACACTCAATGGATGGTCTATTTACTTACACTCACCAAAATTACCAAAATTACCTGGCAGGAGGCCGAAACCCAAAGGGAAAAAATCATCTTCCAACCGCAGTGTTGCAGGTGCTATAGTTTCGGGGAGGGTACATGAATGGTGGATTTTTACTAGCTAAATGTAAAAATAGCACAGTTGCATGAAGAGTGGACCTGGGTTTGTTTTGAAGCACAAACAAGGTCCGGTTGCGATTTCCAAAAAAAAGAGAAGTCTCACATGTAGTTCAATGAACACCCTCCTCACTCCAAGTGCCTGTCTTTTTCCCTTCCCAAAAACACTTTAGCAATGAAAAAAATGCCTCTGGTTGGTTGGGTTGGGGGATTACTACCCAGTTATACGGGAATTATAAGAAACCATTATAAAGATCCCAGATCCCTATTAAACAACCAGAATTCAATGGAAAGTACGGGACCCCGTGAGTGGGTGATGTTTCTTTTCGAAAGCTGTTTCGAGGCCTCCAGGAGGATAAGCCATCCACACACATCCCTTCAATAAAGAAAAGAGACGTCGACATAAACATGCTAATCACAATCGTGGGAAATGAAGGCTTATGTAGTTTGGATTCCCAATATACTAAAACATGTAAGTTACTTCGTGATTCGTCATCCTGTGACGTGGATTCGCATTCGCATTCGGGTGGAAATTTCACCCATCCAACATATTTATCCACCTCCAAATCTGGTGAAACCCTCTGCCTTTTTGGTTGCCTCCGTTGCCTGGCCAGGCCCGATGCTGAAGCTGATTCAAGATCCAAGTTTTCGGCAGGGTTTCCATCCCTTCCAGTCGTGCCGTCGCTCGGATGCCGTTTTGGATGGAGAGAAGGGTGAAACAAACAACCGACTGCGCTGGTGAAACACAGATGCAACCTCCAGAAAGCCCACACGTGAACAATGAAATTTTTGGGGCCCCTGGTGGTTGTTTAGGGAATAGAAGGGATGCCAATTTACGCAAATGGCCATTTTGTTTTTGAACCGTTGTAAGCATCCCTATTAAACTAACCAGGATTCGATGGAACGAAGACCGTGTTTTTTTCGTGGCGCACTTACTTGATTCAAAAAACTCACACACGTTGCGCCAACAAAAAGGCCCTGTTTGCATTCCACTGGTTGCCAAAAACAGCCCTAAGAATGAGACCAGTTGTGAAACATGAAATCACCAGCCAGTGGGGTGGGCCAAGGCAGTTTCTTTGATAAGGTTTACTGTATGATATCTATGTTTTTCTTTTTTTAACATATATGGTTAAATTATAGCGACCTCACACGAGTTTTCACACCAAATGGTGGTTTGGTGAGGGAAATGGGACCCCTTATTTCAGGGAAACCTAGGTTGGTGAAATGTTCTTATTTGGCCAGATATATACAGTAATTACCTTGTTTTTTTGTTTAACACATTGATTTTGAAGGTACCCACAAAGATGGGAGGAAGATGCGGATCTGAAAAAACGGAAAAACGACAAGAGAACGGCTTTGCCAAATTTACCAGACGGCCGGCGATATCGGTAGAACCAACTCTCTCGGTATCTCAAGTCATGCAAACTTATCTACCAAGTACTTAACCCCTTATAATAGTGGGGTAAGTTGTAACCCTATTATAACCTCAGTTAGAACCCCCCTGGTTTTTTTTGTTGTTGAATGTTCCGGGCCATTTTAAAAAAATGCTGGGTACTGTAGGAGTCCACCTTGTTTCCACGAAGGACGTTTGCCAAATAACGACTCTCTCGTGTTGCGGTTTGGGGGGGAGCCAAGTAGCCAATGTGTTTTGAAGCTCCAAACAAAACGGAGCTCTAAGGAGTGTATCAACGAAAAAAACATGGAAGGTATATACAAACCACTTCCCCCCCCCGGCTGGAAGGAAAAAAAGCACGTTCCTCCAATAGTCGGAAGGTCCCCAACAAAAACCTACGACTCCCCAAAAAGAAAACGTCCGGCGCCAAGGTTGTTCTACCAAGCCAATGCAGCTGGAAACACCGCTGGAAACACCGCCAACCGTTGAAGCTTCCTTCCTCCCAAAAAAAATCAAAGAAAAAGACAAGTGGATACATGTTGGATACTAACATGTTTATATCCCTCTCTAAAAATCATGTTTGGAAGAGATGATTTCCTTTCTCTCCCGGGAAAGTCATAGTAGTGAAACATTGTTGTTTCGGTAGTATTGGATGGATCAGACTTCAACATGATGTTTCTTTTCAGGGAAGATAAGCTCGGCAAAAATTTGGTCGCAGAGTACCTGCCAGCCGGCGCGAAACACCAAACCGCACCACCTGCGGATTCGAAAAGCATGAAAATCGCAGGCCGCCATGTTTTTCTTTCTTTTTACTTGGCGGATGTAACCCGGATGTATCTCCAACTAAATTCTTTCATCAGATCTGGTTTGTTGCTTTTGGCAAAGAAATTCGAACAGCTAGCAAAGACCAATGGAAGCGAAATTTTGAAAACTAACTGCAAGTTGAAGAAACATCCAATTCAATCCCTAGATGGTTTGAAATTTGTTTTTTATTTTCAGCCCTTAGGGTATAGTTAGACTAGTTGACACATGTTCTTTTGATGGATTCAAACCACTAAATTCAGGTTTTGGAATCAAAAAGAATTGCCCCAGATCAGATGAATTGTGTCCTGTTTTTTGGGCCTGCCAAAAAGCCCACCCTGTTTTTTCGCTGGAATTGCGGCGGGCCGAAACCTGCAATCGGATATATCCACTCAAAGCACTGAAAATTTCAGTTGGTATTGATTTCAAAAAAAACACATCGTAGCCCAAAAATCAACCATCCAAACTGTCAAATTGAAGTAGGAAACCACTGAATTTCTAAGGGCCCCGTCATTGAAAACAACCCATCGAACTTGACCCAGTTGATTCCAGCAATGGCAAGTCATCACTTGACATCGCAGCGACAAAGCATCGCGCTGCGTGGGAGTGACCATGTGATGGGTACCGAGAGTCTCTGTTTTGAGAGATTCAATTTTTGGCAGCCCTGTTACAAGATCCCATGGAAACCTTTGTCGTTCGGCCTCACCTTACGGCATTGGAACGACAAATTTTCAAGGCGAAGAAAAAGTGTTGATACCATCCATACCATCCATACCATCCATGGTCCTGGTATATTTACCAAAGATTTACCATCAAAATCAACCATTCATGTTATGGTTTCCAAAATAAGGGTACCCCAAAATGGATGGTGAAAATAATGGAAAACCTTATTAATCCATGGATGATTTGGAGGTACCCCTATTTTTAAAAACCCCCATGTAGGATCATGTAGGTAAACAATGGTAAATATACCATGTCATGGAGTTGTATGGGACATGATGTGGGTTTTTTTTGGGTGGGTGGCATCCTGGGGCCCTGGACTTTGAGAGGGTAGAATTTTTGGTGAACATCTAAACTTAAATGATGTGTTTGTTTTATTTTGTAATTTTTACATGATGTTTATTGATTTAATGAATAAAGTAAAATTTATGATTTTATAATATATATATGTTGTTTTTTGTATCTAATATTTTGTTTTATCCGCCTTAGCTCTTTATTTTGTAATTTGATATCTTTTTCTGGTTTATAAAGTTTTGGATATTTTGAAATTATAAATGTATTCTATTTTTGTACGAAAGCCAATACCTTACGCAAATTTTCACCTATTAAAAAAGGATTAGGGGGGGTGGGGGATACTTTAAGAATGATATTAAAAATGCGGCGGTTTAGATGGTTATTTTATAGATTTTTGAATTATTAGGCAATTTAATATGGTGCCTAATCGATTCTTTTATAAGTTATTTATTTTTATATTTCTTTTAAAATTATTATATATTATATATTATATATTATATATTATATATTATATATAATATA
>DF245242.1:0-19434 GCA_000507305.1 Breviolum minutum Mf 1.05b.01 | reverse complement strand
ATAACATATATATATATATTATACCATAACTTACATGGAAATGGAAACATCATGAAACCTGCGCCTTTTTTTTGGGTGTACCCGTTTGTTTTTGTTCAAACAAAACATGCCGCCATGTTTTTTCTTCACAGCCAACCACCACCAAACGGTCGCTGCGTGGACTCAACGGGGAAAATTTTAAATTCCAAGGCGGGGCGACGGCTTCTGACTGTCGAGCGTCTTGGAGTTGAGATGACTTGGGGGGAGGGTTGGTATACCCCTCCCAGAGAAATTATACTACCATACAAACCCACGTTTCCTTCATTTTTAGGGGTTAAAAGACCCATATATTGGGTTTAAACCTTCATTTTTCATGGTACTGGATTTTTTTTCACTACTGGGATGTCCATGGTACTTAGCAAATGGATTACTTCACCCCTCTATAAGTAGGTTGGAGACGTCCTGTAAGTAGGTGAAATCAACCAACTTACGAACTAGTTACGATCACTTCCATGGACACCCTAGTAGGTGGTGATTGGCTGAACATTTGGCTGAAAACAAAAAACCTTGAAACACTTTTCTGTTTCAGCTTTGCCAAAAATATGTCCATATTTTTGGTCCAATTATAGGGACCGAAAACGACGAGTGACCTGGGTCCCCATTTTCGGTAGCTTTTTGGTTTCGGGAGTTTTCCCCGAAAATTTCAGGGAAATCTATAGGTTGGTGAAATATTACCCTCCAGGGAACTAACATATCCCCCTACCAAGGCACTTTTGAAGATGATGTTGCTTTTCCCCAGCTAGGATATGTTAATTCCCTGGAGGGTATTCAATTTGGTCGGATACCCGGATACCCAGAAAGTAACTACACTGTGGTGATGGCGCAACTCATTCAACTCCCAACTTCGGTGGCATGGCGATCGCCCCCCATCCATCCTTTCCAGGTGGATTCAATGGCACCTGAAAAATTCGTTACGGCTCCTTACGGACAAAGTAGATTCCTATTATTTCCCTAGGGATCCAATGTTTCCTTTTGGGCCCCATTTTAGGCCCGGGGCGTTGGCCCAACTTAGTTTGAGGGAACAAAAGGCGTTTGTTTTGCACATCTTCCCGGCTGACCTTGACCAACCCCCGAAAACTAACATGACATACACCCCTTAAGAAATGATGAGTTTCCAATAATCCCTAGGCATCCTGGCTCACCTTGTCGTCAGAGGGGTTTCAGGGAGGGTAGGCGATTGATTTTAGAAGGTAAACCTTATTGTGAAGAGGTTTGTGTTAATCAATTTGTTAGATGTATCCATACGTTTTTTGATGTTCTTATCGTTTTTTTTGATTTATTGATTCAGGGATTTTTTGAAATTCAGTATTCCCATGTCCGTATTTGAGGTAGGTTTTTTCATCAAATTTTAGATTTATCTTTAGGCTTTACAAGTGAAGTATCCCTAGACATGCAAATATCAAGCTGGGTGGTGGTTTCAAATATTTTTAATTTTCATCCCTACCTGGGGAAATGATCCAAATTGACGAGCATATTTTTCATTCATGGGTTGGTTCAACCACCACCTAGCAAGCCATTTTGACGATTATATCAATCATATCATTATTTTTCAATTCCCATACAATCCATGTTTGGTATATTTACCAACATTGGGTTGATTTTCATGGGAAATGTAGGTATATAGATATACCAGGGATTGGGTTGGTTCAACCACCACCGAAACCAACATCAATGGAGTTTCCTGGTTCCCTTAATAGGTGGTAGGTGATATATAAACACCCCAATTGGCAATTTATACCACTTATATACCACTTATATATTGCCTATTGGGTGATTATATAGTACCTACCACCTATTAGGGTAACCAGAAACAACTATTGACAACATGTCGTGACTTTTTTCTCTGCAATGGATCCATTTGGCCACGTTGTTTTTTTTTGCGACCAGGAATGGAGACCAGATGCGAAAAGAATCTTGGGTCCCGAATAGGGTGAGGCATGGGTCATGGCTATGGTCAACCTCCCTACCCTTACTTGGAGGATGGGATCCCATGACTTGGTTCAGTGGTTAATTGGCCCATGGTGATCGTAAGTCCCCATAGATGATATGGATTTCTCTTCCAAATGGCCTTTTTATGGCTTAGAATAACCCCCCCCAGAAATAATGCCTGATGATCAGGGCTTATTAACCATTAGGTTGCCAGTACACTGTTGTGAAAGTAGATAGCGTAAACCCCACAAAAATCATGCATTGTTTTGGGTTGGCGTCATATAATGACCGTTTTTGTTGGCGAAAAAAAAAACCTTCAATTTCTTTGCTTCAGTTGGTCGTTGAGAAAAAATCACCAACTGAGGACATGAACAAAAACCTTCTTGGTTGGGATTATGTATCTATATATAGAGGATTATATAGGGATTGTAATAAAATATAATACAACATGATTTTTGGATCCCGTCATTAAACAACCAGGTTTTCGCGGCTCGTTTCACCGCACCGTGCCTGAGGACATGATTATGGAGATTTGTTATTTGTCACGCTGGTCCAGCGAACAGGGTCTCGTTCAACTCCAGCCCCTTGGTTGCCAGAGACCCTCCCTGAAGCCTGACACTTGCATTTTTGGATGTTGGGTTTAGCATCCCAAGTGATATTTCCATATATCCATGGTATCGTATATTGACCTACCTTTGGTTAATGTTTTTATGGTCAAAATTACCCTCCCTGAAGTCCTAAGATTTTCGCCCCTGAAAATGGATCATTGGAAGACGATCGTTTCAGGGAGGGTATCCCACCTTTGGAAAAAGGGATCATTTGGGACCCAAGCACCGATCCGGGATCCTTTGGATGTGTATGTTTCAAGGTAATTATATAATCCAAATGAGCATGGGTTGAGATCATCACTCTATGACAGTTGTTGTTGACACTGAATGTATTGGATAAGAGAGTGTATCAATATGTCATTCATTGCATGTAATACTGGTTGGTTGTTTCAAGTATTTTTTATATTCACCCCGATCGCTGGGGAAATGATCCAATTTGACTAATATTTTTCAAAGGGGTTGAAACCACCAACTAGATGTATTACTATATTCAATGCTTAATTTGTGGGTAAGGTTGGTTTACTCTTCCTTGAACAATTTCCGCTTCATCAGGTTTTTTTTTAAACGCCTAATCTGAAAAACCGCTGATTTGTGTAGGGCTGACATAATAGATATGTATATGATATTTATGTATATACTTTTTTTTAATCTTGAAGATATCTTGAAGATTCTAGATCTAGTATACTCAGACTCTCCGTGTATGGTGAATGAAGGTGTATCTATAGATATATACATCGGTATATATACCTTTCCTTGGTGAATTTTTTCCCTCCATACGAGCAGGAAAGTGGTTTGGAACCACGGAGTGCCCGAGGCTGTTGGATGGGACTTGTAACACCTGGAAATGTGGGGGGGAGGCTTTTTTTTACACCTGGAAAGAAATAAATCTATAATTGCTATTTATATATATATATATTGCTAGTAGACTTAGCAGTACTATTATTCTTATCATAGTTTTGTGATTATTATTAGTAGAAGTAGAAGTAGCAGTAGTAGAAGTAGTAGTAGTAGCAGCAGGAGCAGGAGCAGGAGGCTGAAGAGGAGGAGTAGTATTATCATCCCTATTGCCTTTGAGAAATGGATGCATGTTCCACACCAGTGCAGGATTTCTTCCATCAATAGTATGAGTTTGCCTCAAATATTCAGGATCAATTGTTGGACATGATGAAGTACGGAAACAAAAGATGGTAGGACCCCAAAGTGTTTGGAGACATAGCCAAATTTATATACATCCCTAGACATCCCAAATCCTCCAAATACCTGATGAGGTGTGAAAAGAACCCTAGTAGATGTGAATGGGGTTCAAACCACCTACTCAACAGGTATCTGGATGTCTAGGGTATATGTGTATATATATTTATATATACATATGTTTTTGTATATGATACACCCCGCCCAACTCAACAGAGGATTCTTCATATCAACTGGTGCTTCTATCCCAAATTGGTGAAGGATTGTGACCCATTCGGTCCAGTAGGTTTGACGCACCAGTTGACCGTATAGGGGGTTAGACTACCCAGTTATAGGGATGATAATTCTACCGGGTGGTGGTTTCAAATATTTCTTATTTTCACCTCTACTTGGCGAAATGATCCAATTTGGCGAGCATATCTTTCAAATGGGTTGAAACCACGAACTAGTACAATAAGCCACAAAAAAGACGGTACTTATGAACCAATGGGCTAAACTAGTAAACTGGAATGTCAGGGCGTTGTTTTCACGTGGCTCATCTCAAGATGGGTATCACATGGTATCACATCATACTTGTGTCATTTGTAACTGAAGCAACCCGCGAGAAAACAAACATCCGCTGACAAGGTGGTATCGAGTCAAAGAAACAAATTTGTTCAGCTGTGTGGAACCGAACAATGCCCAAAAAACGCACATACATACCCAGAGGAAGTAGGGGACTGGAATATTTCCCTACACTCGGATGATTTTTTTGTACATGTAAATATGCCGTACATGGATCCTTTGGAATACATGACATCAACAATTTGCAACTGAAAATCATTCAGGTACCTGGCTCGAAACCGAAAAACAACAACTGCCATAGGCCATCATTGAAGAGCGCTTGGGGAAGCAGCTCGGGAAAGGTACCGGCAGTGACGAGAAGGCACGGCGTTTCAGAGTTCGCTGGGTAATGGCAAGACCCGAGACCCCTGAAAACCTCACCCGTTTTTTTGTTTGTAAGGCATGGGTCATCAAAAGGACACCCATTTTTTGGGGGGGTTGGATCGTTTTAAACACAAATTTGAGGCATTTCCGGATTTCCTTTTTTGTTGGTCTTTTTAAGGGTACATATCATCCCTTACCAGTCGGCACTGCACTTTTCTGTCAATGATTTTGGAACTGTCCCTTCAGGTGGGATATGTTATGTCAGTTCCGTAGAGGGTAACACAGATAACGAATAAGGTAACCTACTGTTGATGGAAGACTAGGTGGTGGTTTCAAATATTGTTTATTTTCACCCCTACTTCGGGAAATGATCTAATTTGACTAATATTTTCAGTTGGGTTGAAACCACCAACTAGACTACTTTTGATGGAACATCCGGCTAACCAGTGGAGGTCGGTAGTTTGTCCCATTCTTTACAGGGTTTATTTACATCCCAGATGGTGCAGGATTTCTTGAATCAACAATACCACCCCCCCCAATGCCACGTTTTCACCCAAAAAAATTGGCCTTCTAAGTTACGGGATTAAGGTAGAATGATGGGCTTCATAAGCCCTTGAATAAGGCCCCTTATTTCAATGGATTTTCCCTTAAATTTTCATGATAATTCTAGGTTTTGGGAAGTGTATTTGAAAAGATAGCCGCCCTCGGTCCAGGACAAATATAGTTGATCTATGTTGATTTATGTTCCAGAATTTCAAAAAATGTGTTGTTATCTAGAATTTGAAAAAGGCAAGGTGTTGTTGTTTCCATTTCCTAAATCACCCAACTTTGAAACACGTGTTTGTTACCGGTGCAGCTTTGTCCAATAAATTTCTTCAGCAAGTGATTTGATTGACCCTTCCTAAAACGAACAAACTAAAAATCGGCCAACCAGGGAAACTTTAAACAGAAGGCCTCCCTTTTGCCCACCATCTTTTCATGGGGAGGGATTGGGTTTGGCTTTTGCTGTGAGTTTGGCGGAGAGTTTTGTTACTTGTACCCAACAAAGAAACAGACACACCTGCGAACCAATTAACCAACCAACCAGTTTGTTTTGTAACCCAACAAAAAATAGACACACATAACATACCTAACAAACCAACCAACCAACCATACCAACCAACCAACCATACCAACCATACCAACCAACCATACCAACCAACCAACCAACCAACCAACCGGGAGATCTTTTTGCCCACCGGTACAGTACCTTATAGCCTTATAGTACCAACTTCCCACGTTTTCTCCCAGAGCATCCAACAAAAAAAGGCCTGCATCTTGCAAGATATTCGTCAAGGTCTTGCACCTTGGAGTCCGGGAGATTGGGATTTTTGGGAGGGATTTTTGTAGATTTTTTGTTTTTTTCCCCCCAGGAAAATGACAAAACAAAAATAAGATCATATTAAAGAAGGTATGTTTGGTGTGTATGTACTAATTACTAGATTTTTATATTACATATTGATAGTTTTATTTATTCTTTATATGGTAGATTCGGATGTGTTCAGACGGAGACATTCACCGAAAGACAGTGGTTTGGCGGTTTTGTAGTGCTGAATTTGTAGAAACCAAGAATCCGCTTGAAATATATCTATACTATTCTGTTTATACTTATATATTTTTATGTCTGGGCAAACCATAACGACCTGTACCTGCTTTTGCCTCGATTTCCTTTTTCCAATCGATACGACCTTCCACTCGGAGGATCATCCCAAGACTCGTAAGTGGTTAGTACCCCCCATGTATAAGCCATTTAGAAGATTTCGAAGGAGAACAACCCGATCCTTAGGGGACTTACGATCACCATGGGCCAATTAACCACTTACTAAAAGGGATGATCCTCCAAGCAGGCTGTCGTTTTTGTTTGTCTTCCTCCAATCAACTCACGGTTAATTGGATTCCTGGGGTCCCCGAAACTGAAAGGGATTGTTACTTGGAGGTACCCCGATTCGAATCCCAAACCACCAATTTACCATTGGTTGACTAAAAATGACACAAACAAAAAGATTGATCTCATATTCACTGAATTTAGTTGAAGCAAAAGGGGATTTTCTCATATGACTATTAGTTGGGCGCAGCAATTTATCCTTTTCTGGTTGGTGAGTTCAATTTTTTTTTATTTCCATCTCTATTTGGGGAAATGATCCAAGTTGACGAGCATTTTTTCCAGATGGGTTGGTTCAACCACCAACCACCAACCTCAGCCCCTTTGATTTTAGTGGGATTTTTCATGTAGCCCAATAAAACAGTTTAACTTTTAGCAGGGGACCGAAGGGTTGCCAAGTTTTCTTTACGAAGGTCCCAACTTGGCGAACAAAATTTTCATGGGAAATATAACTAAATATACCTTTCGTCCCATGGGATACTATGGGATTGGGTTGAAACTCAACCACCAACTACCCTTGGACCCCAACAACCCATGGAAAAATGAAGGTTTTACACCCCGAATATATGGGTTTTTTGACCCCAAAAAATGAAGGAAATGTGGGTTCCCATGGTAGTTTTCTTTACCATTTGTCTTCCGACCCAAGGCATTCTACAGCCCCAGTGCTGCTGCACGGAGTTTGCTCTCCGTGGCACAAGTACTCCGACGGATCCACCTCGATGGTTTTGACGCTCGGCCGGCCTTGAGCTACATAGCTACCAGGAATCGGGGGGGGCACGGTGCAGGTTGTTATGGATGGGGGGAACTTAACTTGAGATGTACATAATGTAATTATCATTAATTATATATATAATTATATGTAATTTTACTTACTTATATGTAATAGATGTATATATATGTTTATGTATATAGGGAATTGAATTGCATATTTATATGTAGAATATCATATAGACATGATACATGATATATGACGTGTAAAGCATACATTTCTCTTATATGTGGGTTTTTCACCGTTACCCAAAGGGCAGCATGTGGATGAACAAAATCACAAACAAAAAGGGGAGAGAAAAAAAAGGAGCTTCTCATTCATGATCGTCTTTATTCCTTTGACACATGTTGACAATCACTAGGTAAGTCTAGAATGTGAGAACTGGCGCCACTGGTGATGTACACAAGGTCGCAGCCGGGATGGTTCCCATGTTCCCTACTTTAAATGATGGTCGTAAAGGGTTGGTTCAACTGCTTGGGGTTTTAGCGCGGGTAAAAGTGAAGGGGTTCCCTGAGATGAGACCCGCCACTTCCGGGTGGGATGTCATTTTGGACCCAAGCACCGAGCAGCGAATCTAAGGTATTGGGTCAATTTCTATGATTCCCGGGTACCCTTGGACCCCAAAACCATGAAAAATGAAGGTTTTACACCCCGAATATATGGGTTATAACCCCTAACAATGAAGGTTTTGTGTTCCCATGGTAGGTAGACACACAAAACATCATGAACAATTCCCAGGGGTTTGCGGGGGTGGCATGATGGTTTCTTTGACAAAAAGCATCATGCCAACACAATTCGAAAGCTCAGATTGAAACCACGAGCCCACATTTCGACAAATAATTTCACCAAAAATTGGGGCCACCGACTCAACCAACAGCATTCAGAAACAACCAACCAACGATTGAGGTTTATAATGACCTGCATGATGGCAACATCTTACGGCGTTTGGATTTGGTCACTTGGAATTTGCACATCTTTTCAAACGCTGCTCAGGAGTTTGTTCACCCATTTTTTTGGATGGTAAGTTGGGGTTCACAAATGCGGGGGGTAATTATGGTTTCAAGCCTTTATACTGAGAGAGTTGTTGTTTTCTACTTAGGGCACTTTTACATAATTTTAGCCTTCTCGACCATGTTTAAAAGTTTTCATAATGTCTGCACCCCATCCTGCAACATACATATGCACCCCAGTAAACATGGACACATTGACCTGATTTTGGGGTTAGGCCTTCCCAAGAAAAATAGCCTGACAACTTCAGATACAGGTGGACTATAGAATCAGTTTGCTAGATGATTCGTGGAGTAAAAAATTCACTCCGCCGATGTTTGAGATACATTTTCACCATGGAGTGCTACACTCTCTCTCTCTCTCTTTCTTGAGATTTTTTGATTGGCCCGGGTGATTTTCAGCAAATAGTTCTATCTTAAATGCTTGTTTACCCAACAAAAGTCTGTAGATCTTCTTAAAGTTCAATGTTTGAACAGTTTAACAAAAGTTGACCCCCAAACAACTAACACACCCCAACTTCTTCGAATTGTTTTGAAAGAAAAAGGTTGCCTTCCGTAATTCCTGCGATTTGATTACTTCCCGGAGTCGATGGTTTATAAACCTCGGTTGGCTGGCAGGAAAATCCCAAGCACACACCACGGGATTGTAGATGTAGCGACACCTTTAAGATTACGGCTAGTCAACCTACCCCCCCTCTAACGGGGCCGCCCCCCCCCAGAAATAATCAAGGGTTTAATGTTCTGCCGAAAATTAGCCAAAACCAATAGGTTTTCGGCTAAGCCCTTAATAAGGCCTTGTTTCTGGGGGGGGGTGGTACGTGAGGGGGTTAGGTTGACCAGGCATCAGGACCACCGAACCTGAGGTGGTATGACTGGATGGTTATAGGGAAAAAGATGGATCACATCCACCCCAAATGCTCCATGGGCATGGTATATTTACCTACATTTGCTTTAAATTTAAGCCATGTAGGTAAATATATGTAAATATACCATACATTCGGCGCATATGGGCACTTTAAATGGCTTGTGTTGCAGAACTCCACATGGAAAATCCCGATAGTCACTCCCTTGTGTGTGCCACCCATTTTGCTTCGCGATGGTCAGCTCGTTGCTCCAAGGATAGCTACAAGGTGATTGATCTGGGCTCTGTCACATGTGCCATAGCAGCAAGCTCTAGAAACAAGAAAGGAGGGACATGTCTTATCAATTCTGGAATAATTATTATGTTGATTAGTTCTGTTAGTGAGTTTTTATATCATACAAGTGTATAAGTTGTTCAGTTTGTTTATATAATTCAGTCTTCATCACATCTTATCAGTCAAGTTTCTTTTATCATGACCTTGAAATGACATGTATACGTGACAATTTGACAATGAATCAAAAGTGAAGTGTCAACTGGCTAAACTTTGAACTTTGTGGGATTACATATATTTAGTGGGGAACATCAAGTTCAAGCTTTTAGTTCAGGGTTCCATTGGCTAAGTGACCTTTTGATCTCTTAATTATGTGGAGGTCACTTAACGATTTAAAGGGTCACTTAACCATCCCAAAAAGGTCACCAGCAGAATTGCCAGGTTTGTGAGAATATAGTTAGATATTCACCACCCTTTTTTGGCAGCCTATGACAGGGTTCCATTGGCTAAGTGAGTATACTCCTATTTATTTAGTTTCCAGTACATTTCCCAAACAAATGTTTCGCGAACGGCTGCTTTGTTTGCATGGATCCGAGACTCAGTTTTAGGCTGTAATTCTCCATTTCGGGGGACGTTGTCAGGGCACATTGCAAAACACCAAAAACACGAGGGGTACATAGGCCCCCATTTAGAGGTGGTGAAAAGTATTCGGGAAATTCATGGGAGCCCAAAAATTGGAGGATCATCCCGTTTAGGGGACTTACAAACACCATGGTTATTAACCACTTACTAAATGGGATGATCCTCCAAGTATTATTTCCAAAAAAAAAACTACTCCCTTCAAAAATAACATATCCCCTGAGAGTTTGGATGGTTGGAAGATGATGTTTTTCCTTTTAAAATGGTCCCTTGAAACTAGGTGGACATTTGTTAGTTTCAGGGAAACCTAGGTGAAGGTGACATATTATTTGGCCAGACCCAATTGACAGTGACTTGGTTGTCTCTCCACCTTGATGAAAGAAATCATGGGAATCTAAGGGTTTTTTTCTTCCCACAAGGCCACTTTTTGCTGAAAATAAGGCAGTATTGGGGTATTATTTGAGGGACAATGATGGTTATAGAACCCGTAGGATCCATGTATGCCATGCATGGTATATTTACCTACATTTACCATGAATTTAAGCTAAATGTAGGTAAATATGTCATACATGGATGGTATGGGTAATAGTTAATCCCCCTTATCAAGGCCTCATTTTCTTGGGGGAAACGTGGCATTGCGGGGAGGTGGGTACCCTCAAAGCTCCACCAATTCGTCGGACGTTTAGTGTCTTGTTGATGTGTTCGTGAAGCGGGAATTCAGAAACAAACCAAACAAACAAAACAAAACAAATTAACTAAATGACTAACTAACTAACAAACTAATTAACTAATTAACTAATCAACTAATTAACCAAATAACTAATTAACTAATTAACTGATTAACTGATTAACTAATTAACTAATTAACTGATTAACTAATTAACTAATTAACTAACAAACCAACCAACCCAACTAACCAACCAAACAATCAAACTAACCAACCAAACAAACAAACCTCTGATAATGGTGTGTTTGAAAAACCACGCCGGGTCGCTGCATCGCAGCTGGCATAGGTGCGAATCATTGGCAAGAAGAGTTGGGAGAAGCTTACAATAGCCGATGGAGTCGAAATCGTGCCTTCGACTTCGATTGACACAAAAATGCTTGGTTCGGAAACGGGTAAACATCTCCCGAAACGGTTCATGATGTCAAGTAACGAAGGGGGCCTGGATTGTTGACTCATTTTTTTTTGTAGATCACTAAAGAATAGATGTCTAGGTGGTCCTGGTTTCAAATTTCAACTATATGTTTTATTTTTACCCCGATCCCTGGGGGAATGATCAATTTTTTTATGGACTGGAATCCTCGAATCCGAAAAATCATGTCAAACTTTGGAAGATGATGAAGTTGATTTGGATGATGACTATTAAAAATCGGATGATCTTTTGGGTGTTTTTTGAGGGTTTTTTTTAGATCATCTTTAGGCAAACTTTGGATGATTTTGCCTTACCTGAATCCTCCAGTCGGGGCTGAAATTTGGCCCCCGAAAAACTACCAAAAAACAGACCGTTTGGGGGCAGAAATTTGACACGCAAACGGAGGGTCTAGGTATTCAAGATAGATGCGTTATCAATTTTTGGAAAAATGGTAATAATTGTTCATATTTGTTGGTGCTGCAACAGATAAATTTGAATCAAAAGTTGTTGATTTCGGTTGGTTGGATAACAGACAACCTTTGAAAGTTATTTGGTGATGTCGGATCGAACAAGATGAGTTGAGTTGATAGGTTGTGAACATTGGTGGCTTACTTTTAAATCATTTATCCTGCTGATGTCGGTAGATCATGAAAGGTCATGGTGTTGGTGATTTTGTATATCAATGACTTTGCAAACCTGCAGACATCTAATAATACCAAACCTCAGGTTCGATATGACTGGACCCCCAAAAAATTATACAAAACAAAAAACAAACCTGAAGTGCTATGACTGAATGCCTCTGGTTAGTATCGTTCAGCAAGACAACCTGGGTGGTGAAGCTTCAATTATGTTTTATTTTCACCCCTATTTGGGGAAGATTCCCATTTTGACTAATATTTTTCAGATGGGTTCGTTCAACCACCAACCAGACAACTATATGACTTAAAAAGTATGATGTTTTGTTGATCGGTTGGGGGAACCCCCCAACATGGTGGGGCCCCATGTGGATGATGTGGCTTTGTCAAAGGGGTACCTTTTCAGGTCAAATTTTCGATACCTTGCCACCAATTTTGGTAGGTTAGTCAAGGGTCCTTATAAAAAACCAATATGTAGACACCTGTGCCATCTACTTTTCAATTCCCATAGGATTCATTGGACTGGTATATTTAGCTACATTTACCATAAAAATCAACCAAATGTAGGTAAATATGTCATACATGGATGGTATGGGAATATGTATGGACTGTGCCATCTATTTTTCAATTATGTAGAAACCACATCAAACCGCCGGGCTTGGGGTAGTTTCGTCAGTCACTTGTAGCTTGTGGACGGGGACATCGGGACATATTCTACATGATTGGATCCAGATACATGAATTTATATATTGATCATGTTATAGAAATATATAGCACACAAAATATAGAAAGTCTGGGGTGTATCTACAAGTATGAACACTCCACACCCTCGGATTTGTTTTTATAAATGTATTTTTCAATTCTCAAGGAAACACTTCTGTGGGGATTTTTTGTCTCCCTAATCTTTTTGGTGGCACTGCCCTCATTTCCTGAAAACGGTGCCACCAGGTCACCGGGCCCCCGTTTTGGACCGTCGCATTTTTTCGGGCCGTCCGTTCAAAAACGCCGAAACCGAGGAGATTGGCGAGCGTTCGCCTTAGCTCTATTGGAGTTGATCCTGGGGAGGCCCAATTCATGCCCATTACGGATCCATGGGACTGGCTGGTATATTTACCTACATGAAAACCATAAATTTAAGCCAAATGTAGGATAATGTAGGTAAATATGTCATACATGGATGGTATGGGATGGGAAAGATTTGGCTGGGAGGATCATCCTAGGGAATTTATAGCGACCTCTGCCCGCCGGTTGGTCACCCCAAAAGGTAGGTTCAAAATGGCCGAAACATTCAAGCTAAGGATTAAATTGCCCAGGTCATCCAAGGACGAAACGGTGATACGTGGTTAATTGGCCCATGGTGATCGTAAGGATCGATCTAAGTACGTAGGGTTGTGGGAAACACCCCTTCCATCCATGGCTTTTTTTGTGGCTTATAAATGGGGGTGATCCTAACCACTTAGTAACTGGGATGATCCTCCAATCCTCTAAGTACTCATGCAGTGTTTTGGAGATGGTTTCGTGTCCCAGACGTTCCATGCAGGGAGTATTTGCCTAAATATTTCTTGAATGTGGCCATTTTTCACCTAATTAGTACGGAAATAATCCATACTTGGAGCATTTGGGTGTTGTTTTTTTGTTTTTGTGGTTGTGTGTGTTTTCCAGTGTGTCCTTCTTTAAAGGCAGGCAGGTGTGGATGCTTCTGTTTGTGGCCGGCTTTGATGTTGCAGGTGTTCCTTTTGGTTTTCCTCGTAATAGTGTTGTCATGTTGACCTGCTTGAAGTTAACATAGTAGGGGTTGGAAGATGAGTTATGTGTTGAAATGGAACCTTCTTTGGGGGGTCTTGAGTCAATAGCAATCAAAAACATCAAAAACCCTAGCTATGTAGTTTGATTTTGAGGGTACTATACTATACTATCCAGTTTACAGTAGTTTTATGTGGTTTACAACAAGCCGTTGTTGCAGGGTCCCCTCTTAATATTCACCAACCAGTATACTGGGCATCACGAGGTTTTATTTTCGTGGCTCACTATTGGTTTAACAAAAAGAATAGACAAAATCCCACAAAGAAGGTGGCATGTTCAAATGAACCGTGAAAAAAAAAAGGTTGGTTGGGTTATATGGGGATTATACTACCCAGGTTTATAGGGATTATAATAAGCCAATATAAGGATCCCTATAAACCAATCAGGATTCAATGGAAAGTAGGATTGTGTTTTTTCGTAGCTCAAATCTTCATGGAATATTCATCATATGAAACTATATCATGTGCATACCTGGATGAATTGTCCATGAAGTTCGTATCAAGTTCATGGTACCTCTCCCTATAGGTCACCTCCCCCAAAAAAATTGGCACTCCTTCGTGACGTTTGGAAAAAACCCACAATCACTGGTGTTTTTTTTCCCAGAATCGTTGAGGTTCAGATGAGGGGTTTACAACTTACAACCACAAAGTTTGATACCCCCCCGAAGTTTAACAGTTCGCCCCTGAAAAGATACCTCCCCAATAGGAAAGTAGTCTTCCAACCATCATTTTTCAGGGGCTATGTTAAACTTCCAGGGGGTACATTGATAGGGATTTTAATGCATTCATGTTCAAAGCCATTGTTTGAATTCTCTCCTTTTCTTAGCTTCAGTTTTCAATATTTTTGACAGGGAATTTGGTACCTGCAAGTGAAAAAGGTGATACCATGAGAAAACTACTCATGGTCAATTTTGTTTTCAATCAGTTCTTGGAGTGTAGGTTGGTGTTGCTGGATCTTTGAGAAGAGCGATGGCACAGTAGAATTGCCAAACATCTCGGTGTTCCACTGGAATTGTCTTGAAAGATATCCCCCTGAAAACTAATATGACATATTGGAAAATCACAATTTTTTAATAGGAGATACATCGACTCATGAATTTGCAGTTTTTTCCAGTCAGTCATGTTAGTTTTCCTTAAGGTAAATATCCAGAAAAAATCTTCAACAAGAATTGGGTCCGTTCCAACGATTTTTTCAGCTCGGTCCAAAAACGACTGTGCGGAAAATTCACTGCCAGTTGTTTCCAGGCAACTGGATATGTGGAGATTGGTGGGAACGCCACTTGGATGGTCAAGATTCGGGTGGACTTAAAAAAAAAAAGGATTTATGTATCATACTGTTGATGGTTCGAAAAACTGCCTGGGATGCAAAAAATCGTGGTAAATAGGTATAGATATAATGGGATTTTGACTACCAACCTCAACTGGTGGGGAATTTCTGAACCGTCAACAGTAGGATTCGGTTTGGGTTGCAAAAAGGTCGCTGAAAAGAGTGAAAACTGGAATCAATCTATTACAGTTAAGACATATGAAGGAACAGTATATTGTGAATTGAGATGGGCGAACATGTATTTGATGTCACGATTCCAATGGCGTGAAATCTTAGAGTTTTGTTTATAGTAGGGTGGACCCATGGAAGTGATCGTAACTATCGTTAGTAAGTTGGTTGATTTCACCTATACTTACAGGACGTCTCCAACCTACTTATATAGGGGTGAAATAATCCATTGATCCTGAGTCCCCTGGGACATCCCAGTAGTAGCTGGCTATTTTTCCAAATTGGAACGTAAAAACCAAATATCGCAACGAGGCCATTGAATCTGGTCAAATTAGCTCGCGACCTCGAAAACACGAGTTTTCACCCCAAAAAATGGTGATTTAGTAAGGGAAATTCCTGAAAATTTCAGGGAAACCCAGGTTGCATTGGTGAACTATTATATAATTTGGCCAGATTGAATTTGATATCAGATTTAGCAACCAGTTGCAGCAGTTTGGTATTTGACTAAATTGTTTGGTGTTTTCTTTTCGGGTTCGAAGGCAACACTTCGGTGAACCTCTAAGACAATGATGCCAACCTCTTCATGTTTGACTTGGCGAAAAAACAACCCAAAACCATCATGACCAGCACCGAAAACGGAGATGGGGATGACCGGTACCCTCCCAAAAACATTGGCTCTGAAAATAGGCAATCCATACCCATAGGATCCATGGGACTTGTTTTTAACCTACATTTGCCATAAATTTAAGCCAAATGTAGGTAAATATGTCATACATGGATGGTATGGTATAAGCATCCCTTTGAATCCTTTGTTCACGGTAGCTATCCCTTGTTGGTTGTTGCCACTTTGGCCCACCGGATGCGACCTTTCGCAGTCATCATTTCACCCTGGTTGGTCGGGTTCTATGGGGGATGACCAACTACCCAGGTATATAGGGATCATTACAAGTGCCAGGTTCCACGTCTCTTGAACGCGCCTGCGCTTCATTTTTCACTGATCTTTTAGTACTTGCTGTACTTAAATCGTGTTTTTTCCTTGGGTTAAGGCTTAAGGGTTTATTTACCTGGTTTTTAGGTGGCCAAAAACCTTTATTTTTCATGTCGTTTTGGGGGCTCATGGTTTATATATCTATTAAACTTCAGGGGAGTATTCCAGCTAATTCCAGCTGAGGAACTCCAGCATAAAGACATCGGATTCCAGCACAGACTGTCGATGGTCCTCTCCATTCGAGGTGCGAACATGGTGACCCCATCGGCTTGACAGGAGTTAGTTTTTTCATGAGCATTTCTCTCTAATGTGGGGAGATTAACACAATTATAAATATATATATATATAAGCGTATCGGACAAAGTTAGGTATGACCAAAGTAGTATTGAGAGGGTCGTGGGGTTGCCATTACTGCAAAACCGATAGGGGCCCACCCTAAAACGATACCCAAAACGATACCTTCAGGAAGGTTTGTACAAGGTGCCGCCACTGCAAAACCGATAGGGGCCCACCCTACTTTACGATGTCCCTTCGCCATGTACCAAATTTTGTCCGTAACTCATATATAATATATATAGTATATATATATATGAAAGTATGCAATATGTGTATTACATACTATATACGGACCAGTACACTTACTTGGCCAATGGCTAAACGGCTTAAACTTTTTGGGATTACATATATTTAGTAGGGAAAATAAAGTTCAAACTTTTAATCTCAGGGTTCCATTGGCTAGAGCCGTTGGGCTCCAAGACTTTGAAAAGGCCCTGAGTTTCCAGCGATAATTTTTGGGACCCAAAAGCCACGGGACCCTCAAATCTCAGGCAAATAAAAAAGGTGGGGTGTTTTAGAGATTTGGGGTGATAAATCCTCTCAACAAAAGAATTTCCTTGAATTTTGGTATGGGGATCCAATTTTATCATGAATCTTTTTGATACATTTTTTTTTGGCACTCAACATCTCCATGGTGAAAAGAAACACATGTCTTTTTGTCACAGAAAAAAATCAGTCAAAAATCGTGTCAGTTTCGTCAATTCGAAAATTTCACACATCCCCCTGAAACAACAAAAATCTGCCAGAAGGGAACATCGGAAACCGGGCGAGAAAAACCTTTCTGGACCTTAGTCAACGGCGATGACGACTTTCCAGGTACCAAGTACCCCCCCAACGAAGCTGAAAAAATGGAAAAATCCCATGACGGATCCATGGGACTGGTATATTTACATTATTTACCTACATGAATGGTTGATTTTTATGATAAATGTAGCAAAATATACCAGCCCCATGGATCCTATGGGAATGACTTTCCTTTTTTTTTTGAGAGCCGACGAAAAAACCATGTATCTTTGAGGTTCCATTGTGGTCGTAGTTTTCTGGGCTACACATACACTTCGGGGTGCCAATTTATGGTGCCCCTATGCGCCGAAAGATGAAATATTTACCTACATGGATGGCTTCATTTTATGGTGAATTCCTAGGAATCCATTCACCTTCTGAGAATGGTAATGGAACCCGAATACTATGCGTTTCGTTTCTGAATTTCAGTGATTGGACACCCTTTGCTCATCAGCTGAGAATATGACTGGATGCCTAGGGAATGTAGGTAAATAGAACATACATGGAGCATCTGGGGACCCGGGTGGAAAAATGAAATGAAAACTGACCGTCAGGTTTATACGTTAGCGCTTCCAGAAGATGTGGAAGCTGCATTGGTTTAAGCCTCAGATATGATATTTGCAGCACTTGGTGAAACATGATTGCAAAGGTAAACAAATATAGGATGATCTTCCAATTTTTTGTTGAGTTCAATTGATCTTCCAGTTGTTTAAATGCCGGTCGATATATCATGTGTGATGAAATGTATACACCTATGATGGCTTTGAAAACAAACTAGAACAAATCACATGCAATACGGCAATACCATTTTTTACCATTCTCTACCCAGAAGTGGTTTTGGGACTGGAATATTTGCAGACATTTTACCATTGAGAAAAAATAATGTCATTCATTGAATGTACCCTATGGTAAACTAACATGGCCACGGCAAATCCACCATTTGAAGATGTATTTCCTATTGAAAATGGGGTGTTAGTTTACTAGAGGGTAGGTGGAAAACTATTCTGTTACATTTGGTGCCAAAAACCTCAACCTTTGAGGTAATGACAGCTAGCGATTGGATACAGATGCCACGCTTGCGGCTTTTACTGTTGGCCCTCTTTGCATATCGTGTCTTGGATCAAAAGCCGTGGGTTGTTGTTGGGTGATGAACAACTATATATATAGGGAGTTGTTTAACGAAGCCAGTTGTTTGTTTCATATTGGGGATGAACAACTACCCAGTTATATCTGGGAAGTATATAGGAGTTTTTGAAGAAGCCATTAAAACGGATCCACCCCCAAAAAAAGGAGTTTGCCAAAAGAAGAGTACGTACTTCAAAGGTTTAGTTCAAGTTCTTTGCTGAAAAAATGTTGAGCTGGGTCCCAGGGGATTTTTACGTTCACATGGGGCAAAGTGGGCAAAGACCCCAAGCTTTCAATGCAGGGTCGAAGGGTCGAATTGGATTTTGAGGGTGGTTCGGGAAGGCACTTTGAAGGTCAACATGGGTAGAATGAAAACACTCGAAAAGTGCCTTGCCGAACAAAAAAACAAAATCCAAGTTATAAAAAGACTGTCGTTTCACCCCTTGTAGTGCAAGTAACAACAGCAAATCATTCAGATTGTTTTGTTGCTTGATGTTTTAAAAAGTGACGAATGTGTCTTTTAATTATTCAGGGTTGGTTTCAAACATAGTTTGTTCGTTCAGAAACAGGTGGGATGTTATTTGATTTAAGGGATGATTACACAAAGCACCTTTATCATGGAAACAGGCTGATGAGCAAGGAAAACGTTAGTATGTAAGCCCAGTCATGAATCTAGGTAGATATCCTCACATTGTACATACATGCATTTGCCACAAAGATTAACCATCGATTCAAGGTGAATTTATACCATTTCCCATGGATCCTATCGAAACACTTGAACGGTAAACCATACATTGAGAGTCCGGGAAAATTCACGGGTGAGTTGTCTCGTGTTTTCGCTGTGAAACTGTGACGGATTTTGTTGGAGGTTCCCCCGGTATAAAAACATGTCACCCGGTGTCAGCTTGAGAAATCAGATGCACTTCCATAATCCAGTATGTATCGATTTACTTGCTAGTGTTACAGATATC